>CP139503.1:210496060-210717889 GCA_021014915.2 Artemisia tridentata subsp. tridentata
TATATATATATATATATATATATATATATATATATAGCAAGCTTGGTTTTCTATTCGATTGTTCATTTTTTCTTTGTGGTTGACTTTATTCTTGCATTCTGTTACACTATCCATATATTCATATGACACCTTCTGTCTATAATCGAGATCTCATTTATCGTCATCTTCTTGTGATGCAGATAAATGACACGTAAATGTAAGTCAACCAGAGTCACACGAGAACAAACTGCTAACACCCCTACCCCAACTAGGAAAGTCAGGGGAAGGACTGCTGAGAATACCGCCCCGGCAAGCGCCGCACATAGCCGAGTTGCTAAGAACGCCGCCCCAACCATGGCCGCGGAGAATCCACCTTTGGTGAATCAAGCAACTCTAGATCAGTTCATTACTGATCGTGTGGCCGCCGCTCTCGCAGCCGCAAACAATTCGACCACTAACACCGGAACATCAAGACCAGTGACCAACAGCCGTGGTTGCACATACTCTGAATTCTGAAAGATTATGGTTGGAGGTTTCGGAGGAACAGAGGGAGCCGTTGGCCTGATTAGATGGATTGAGAAGCTAGAAACCGTGTTTCGCATCAGTGGTTGTAACGATGACGACAGGGTCAAGTATGTGTCTTTCACTTTCATGGATGTCGCTTTGACCTGGTGGAACAACTACATGAAATATGCCAACATGGATGTTGCTTATGCTATGTCGTGGGATGACTTTAAGGAATTAGTGCTTAGGAAATATTGCCCACGAAATGAGGTCAAGAAGTTGGAGATAGAATTTTGGAATTTGAAGGTGCAAAACAACAACATGGCTACTTACAACCAGAGATTTCAGGAACTGGCTTTGCTATGTCCTGAAATAGTTCAGACTGAGACAAGGTTGATTGAGAGGTATATCGGTGGTTTACCGAAGTCCATAAGAGGTGATGTGACTACCTCGAGAGCTGCAGATCTTCATGAAACCATGGAGATAGCAAACAAGTTGATGGATCAGGAACTGGAGGATGTCCCAGAAAAGAGTGCTGACCATAAGAGGAAGTGGGAAGATCACTCGAAGGATAGTAACAGCAACTCTCAGAACAAAAGGCAGGATGTAGCCAAAGCTTATGCAGTTGGTTCAGGTGATAAGAGGGGGTATGACAGGAATGCACCTCTTTGTAACCGTTGTAAGCTACATCATAAGGGACAGTGCACAGTAAAATGTCACAATTGCCAGAAAGTAAGACACTTGGCAAAGAACTGTAGGGCAAGACCCCTAGCCACCACTCAAGCAGCACCACCCCACAACCATAGGGCAGAAGTCACCTGCTTTGGGTGCGGTGAAAATGGTCATTACCGAAATGAGTGCAACAAACCCCGAAATCAGGGAAATGATGGTGGACCAGGTTACCAGGTTGCAGTAGTCAACAATGGAAACCAGCGCAATGGAGGAGGAGCCCGTGGAAGAGTTTATGCTGTGGGCAGAAGGGAAGCCCAGGACTACCCGAATGTGGTGATAGGTACATTTCTTTTAAATAATCGTTATGCTTCAGTATTATTCGATACGGGAGCAGATAGAAGTTTTGTGTCGACTGCTTTTAGTCCTTTAATTGATATAGCTCCAACCACCTTAGATAATGCCTTCGACATAGAATTAGCTAACAGAAACCTAGAAAGAGTAGATACCATTATAAGGGGTTGCACTCTAAATTTATTAAACCACCCATTCAACATCGACCTTATGCCGGTAGAGTTGGGTAGTTTTGACGTCATCATAGGGATGGATTGGCTATCGAAATATCGTGTCGTCATCATCTGTGATGAAAAGATCTTCAGAATACCCTATGGGAACGAGTTTCTGATAATTGAAGGAGATCGGAGTAATCGTGCGCGTTCATCAAGGTTTAGCATCATCTCATGTACGAAGGTGCAGAAGTGCATTGATAAAGGATGCCATCTCTTTCTAGCTCATGTTACTGAGCAAAAAGAAAAGGAGTCCGGAGAGAAACGATTGGAAGACGTGCCAATCGTAAGGGATTTCCCAGAAGTTTTTTCAGAAGACCTACCTGGACTCCCACCGGCCAGACAAATCGAATTTCAAATCGATTTGGTGCCAGGAGCTGCACCTGTAGCGCGAGCACCCTATTGGCTAGCACCGACGGAGTTACAGGAGTTGTCTGATTGGTATGTGTTAAATTACACATACTTTTATTCTAATAAAATGGACCAAATAGACCAAAAACTAACCAATTATGCCAAATATATTGTGTTTTTGTGTTTATGCATGTGCAGGTACGGATATTAAGGAAATGGACAAAATCAAAGAAAAAAAGGGGCAAAAACCGAGCACAAGATTTGGAAAGAGTATCTAAAGCCAAGGCCGAGGAAGAAATTTACCCAAGTGATCATATTTATGCTGTCAAAGTTAGCCCTTGGAAGTACTTTTCATAAATGGCAGAATTGGTCCCTTGAATTTACAAATTGGCAAATTTAGTCCTTTGTTAAATCTAAATTAAATCCTAAAACTATACTACTACTACACCAAATCCGAACCCCAAATAATATAAACCCAAAACAATCCCAAAGCCCAATCCAACCTTTTAATATACGCAGCCCAATAACCAAACCCGACCAACCCTTTACCCGGTCAAATAGTCAATCCCCAATTATAACACATTTACCCGCCTAATCACTATTCCCCTGTCACTCTCACCTTAGCCTGCTCCAAGATAAATCCCAGCTCATCCCATATTGGTCCCCCCCCTACTTCACATGATACCCTGCCAAGCTGGCAATCCATGTGAACCAATTAGGGCTCCAAAACCATCCAACGGCTATAATTGAAGTGATTGGTCACCAAGGCTATCCAAGGGCTCTTATGCAAGCTAAAGAAACACAAGATGAGGATACAAAGTATACCTCTCACAGAAGAAGCACAGTAGAGATGAAACCCTAGCTGAAGGCCTATAAATAGCAGCTCTTACCCCACTCACAAAGTTTTGTCCAATTTTTACAATTGAGTCCATAGGATTAGGTGTCTTATTTACTGCTTTAATATTGTAATCTTTTAGGTTTTAGTTGTAATCAAATTTCAGTAGTGCAATTTCCCTTTGATTAATGCAATTTCAGTTTTACCTTTAAATTTCCTTGCCTCAACTTACTTCTTACTTCCATTTATTGTCATTCAATCTGTTTTTAAGCTTCTGTCCCTGTTCCCATAAGCTCATTTAATCTTTTTTTTAGCTCACTTAGAATTTATTTTTGTTTAAATCTGTTTTAAACTTAAAAAAAAAAAATAATAATAATAATAATAAAATTAAAAAATTAAAAAAAATCAAAAAGTCAACTAAAGTCAAACTGCTTATTTGTTTAATTTTAATGCTTATTAGGTCAACTAAGTGCTTTTATTTGTTTTTAGTAGCTTATTAATGCCTTTAGGAGTTTAATCTTAGTTTAGTATTCTCATATTTTCTGATTTTGCTTAAAAACCTTAAAAAACCAAAAAAATAGCTTAGATCTAGTTTAGCTTATTTAGTGCTTATTCCTGGTTGAAAGTAGTTCAATATTGCTTAATATACTTAGACAATCAGTTGGCTTTCAATAATATAGCTTGAATTGGTCATTTCTAGTATTAATCTAAAATCAGTGATCAATAAGGGGTGTTTGGGTTAAGCCTTGAACATGGGTCAAATATGAAGTTACTATTCATTGGCAATTTGGTTAACTTTGATCTAGTCTTAATTCACTTATATGAGTTGTTTGTAGGAGATTTTTAGCTTATTTGAAGGGTTTTGTGGATTTGAGTTGTCTGCGATAAGTTTTAGAATATATCCTGATCTAAATAGCTTCTTATAGGCTTAAGCCTTTTAAGTCCTTATTTTTGGTATTGTAGGTTTTTTATAGTGCACTAAGTAGATTTCCAAGTGTTAGTAGCATTTCATTAAATTTTGAAGTATTTGTGGCCAAAATAGTGCAACTGCTGTCACATAACACATTTAGCCTTCATCAGTAGCCAAATTGCCCAAATCAGCTTGAGTTTTTGATTTTTAATTTGTTCAATATAAGTTCAATTTAGCTCAAACTTGGTACACATATTCTTGGGTAGCTTATAGACTAGTTCCACATTTTTTAGAATTTTTAATTTAGATTTTTAACAGCTTTTTCTCAGCTGCAAATTCTGCACTTTTTTCATAATTTTTGTCCAGATCAGTTTGAGATTTTGATTTTTCATTTGTTCATTACAAGTTCAATTAAGCTAAAATTCGGTACTTAAGTTCTTTGGTTGCTAGCACACTTATTCCACATTTTTTAGATTTTTTTTATTATCAGCTTATTAGTAGCTTTTCATAGCTGCAAAAGTAAGACAGTCGCCCAAATTTAGGCCTGCAATCAGTTTGAAAATTGCTTAATTAGGATAAGTGCTTATTTGCTTTTGAATGTGGCTTATTCTGAGATAGTTGGTTAATTTAGATGATGCTTAGTTAGACTTAGCTAATTTCAGTTTTGCTTTAACTTAAACTTAGCTTAACAGTCAATTGCATAGTTCCCTTTAGCTTATTCTCTTTTGTAAGCCTACTGTTCTAATTTTGAGTCCTTATTCTGAGCTTAATTCTTAGTTAGATTTAGATAAATTTAGTCCAAAGTAGCTTATTTAGTATAATTTAGCTTATTTTGGTTTTCTTCTAGCTTAGATAGCTTATTGGCTTTTAGCTTTTAGTTTTAGCTCTTTTATCAAAATCCCCTATTTTCCACCATTTCACGACACGTTTCACGAACCGACCCGAAAATTCCATTCAATCCTTCGTTGGGGAAAACGACTCGGGTTAAACATATTTCCGTTGTAATCCTTGGAGAATATCTATACTATAATTGACAAATCAATTGTTGGCGCCGCTGCCGGGGAAGGTTTGAAGTGAATTTTTGATTCCCGTTCGATGATGAGTGTTTTGAAGATCCTTCCCTATGAAGTTATCATTTTCTCTTGTAAATATTTTCTTATTATTTTTATAAAAACCCAAAAATATTTTCCTTTTTAAATTTTGTTTTTCTTTTAAATTTTGTTTTTCTTCTATCTTTATTTGTTTTTCCATTTAAATAAAAAAATCCATAAATATTCTTCTTACTCCTCTTATCGGTTTAATTCTTTATCTCTTACCCTCTATCCGTTTAATTCTTCTTTATGTCTTCATCTTACCATTATGGTTGTGAATACTGTGGGGGTCCTCCAAATGGTGAAAACTGCCCCGGTTGTAACATTATGGATTCGGGAAAGGGGTTTGTCTATGACCAAAATCCCTATTTCTACAATGAAACACCCGACTTTTTCAACCAACCCCCACAACATCATATGGAGACATACTTGTGTGAATTTTGTGGAGGTTGTCCTCATCCGGAATTTGATTGTCGAACGGGAGACATGCTTGTCTATGAGCAGAACCCTTATAACAATCAGACATCATCCGGATTTGACACATCTTCATATTATACACCAAGTTCACCACAACAGTATTACTGTTGTGAGCATTGTGGAGGTCCCAATTATGGCTCTGATTGTCAAACCGAGAACATGCTCTATGAGCATATTCCTAATGACAATCATGACTCATCCGATTTTGACCAACCTTCACAATACACAACCCCTCAGCACCTTCTTCAAAGCGAGTTAACTAGAGTTGAATTGATTACTAAAATGATTATTGCTCAAGATCAACTCAACATGAACTTTCCAACTGAAATAAACCGTCTTAAGGAGTTGATTCTTATAAAACAAGATCCTCCCATTGACTTTTCATACTCCGATGAAAGTGATGAGGATGATCCTTTTGATGAAGAGAAATCAGATGAGGAACCTTCAGATACCTTTTTAATGGGGGACAAGGAAGTCGAAATCAATCCTCTTAAGGAAACTGATGACCTTGTTCCAATCCCAAGGGTATCTGAGGAACCTTTTGATCTTCCTGATTCTTCTTCCCAAACATTCGATATGACTATCACAAATCCTTTCTTTGATTTTGATTCTGAATTTACTCTAATATCAGACAATCAAATTTTTGATATTCATAACAAGGAAAGTGATGAGTCAGATATGGAGACAATAATGGACGAGGTGCAAACTTCTAGCATACAAAGTACAGCACATGTCCCACCTCCGTATATCCTTCCAGAGCCCAAGCTCAAAGACGTACTTCATAAGAGTTATTATCTTCTTGAGGAGTTCACCGATGAGCTCACTCGCATCGATCCAATCCCACCGGGGGATGAAGATAAAAACTTCGATTTTGAATCAGATCTGAGAGAATTGGAATTTTTGCTAAGTCATGATCCGTCAACTAATTGTGCCTCTAGTCTGGGGGAGTTCGCCAATGAACTATCTCACATCATATCTCCGCCAGAGTATGATTACTCTAAGGACTCGGAGGGAGACGTGATCTATAGTGAGCAGTTGCTTATTAAAGACACTATCCCGAATCTCCCTCCTGAGGTGCTTTTAGATCATGACCTTAAGAGCTTAAACGAAAAACTTGATATTGATGGAGATTTTCTCCCAATTACTATCAGAATCTTTCTTCCTTTTCTCACATATGATGTGATTTCTCCTCTTCTTCATTCCTACGGGAGTGAAGATACCATCTTTGACCCCGGCATCTCATTCATAACTTCTATTTAGAGCCGTGGGTATCTCATCGGGGTGGAACTTTCAAGAACTTTAATGTTTATCCAAACATTTTGAATGAAAGTCTGTCGGAGATTTTCTCTTCCACATGCTTCCCCAAGAATAAATGAAGTCGGGGCGAGTCAAGCTATACGACTCGTTAAAAAACAAGCGCTTCGTGGGAGGCACCCCCTGCTTATCCTTCTATCTTCTTTCTATTTTCTTTCTAATAAGTGTGACATGAGGAGGTCTACCTCTTTCATTTCTCGTGTTTTGTGGTTGTTGTTGTTTATGTCCAGGATTTGCCTGAAGTTTGAAGACTCTCGTGCTCGTGGTTTTGTCTTTCTCCACCCGAGTCTCATCCTTCGTTGCTTTTATGGGAAATCCGATATCCTAATCTTATCAACTAACGTTTATCTTTTGGCATAATTAATAAACGGCCTTAAATTTATGTAGGAGAACCCTTACCTTAAAACATTGAGGACAATGTCTCATTTTAGTCTAGGGGGGGTAATCTTTCGATTTGATTTTGCCTTGCATTTTTGCCTTATACTCTCGCAACCCCGTTTTTCCTCCAAAAATGAAAAAATTGAAAGAAAAAAAACATGAGAAAATTTAAAAAAATTTGCAAAAATATTATAAGTGTTTTGACACATTGTTGATTTTCTGCTGGTGAGAGTAGGAATAAAATTTTGACTTGACCGGGCGTGTTGAGCTCTAGCTTGTCCCCTTAACCTTTTTAAATGAAAGTTGTGCTAGTCTTTTATACAAGGAGCTAGAAAACGCAAATTCTTTCTAAGAGTTTGCAAGTTCCCATAATTGACTTTAAATATGCGCTTCTTGATTTTATTTGACTAAGCATTCGCGGATCTTATTATTTAAGATTTTAAATTTGCGGAGAACGAGAAATGATAGAATTATAGATAAGTTAGATGCTAAGCGTGGAGTAGTTGGATCTCTTTAGAGCCCATCGGTGTTATTTGTGACTTTTTGCTCCCATTAGTTAGAAAATCCCAAAAATATAAATTTCTAAATAATTAAAGGTGCACGGTTTTGGCGAAAATTTGTTTTTACTCCTTCTTTAGAGAATCCTTGCTTATAAGAGTTGGGTACACATCAAGGTACTGTCAGTGTTGCGGGGAAATAATACAACTGATTCCTGATAGTACGTGCTATTGTTTCGGATGTTGAAAGACAGCAAGACTCGGAATTTGGCAAAAATATAATGAAAAATAAATAATAATAATCCAAAGCCGATAAAAGTTTTTTGTTTCCTGACGGTTCGTTCCCGTTGACTCAGACTTCAAAAAGGCAGAGGAAAAATATCCAAGGTCAAAATAAGACTCCCGATTCATGACGGTTCGCTCCCGTTGTCTAGGTTGTTTAAAAGGCCGAGGAATAATATGTGCTTAACAATGTTAAAAATGCCAAATTTCGACTCCGGGGATATCCTAATAAAAGCTTCTATCTCTGGACTTGTAGATGAGTTGTTTCGGTCGTATATAAAAGGGATATCCCCAAAATCATGTTAAATTAGGACCTTGATGTGGACCTCATTTTTATGGGCAATGGTTTTCGAGGGAAGGATTTTAAACTAGTTAGCGTCTAAACTTAGTTCCTTTATCGGATTAAAAATCTATGAAAACCAAGAAAAAAAAACATTTTTCCATACAATACTTAGAGGAAAATAGGAATTTGGGAGCAAGAAGTAATTCACATTAAGCATCCATGGGTAGTGTTAGCATCTAACTTGTGTTTAACAATGATTTCGTTTTTAAGCTTAGTTTGGGGACTCGTGAAAAATCAGGGACGATGAATTTTATCCGTATGGCCACTTCTTTATGAGTCGTGTTTCCTACTCCGTGATCCTAAGAGTTATTGTGAGATAATGAAAGTCAACATACCGTCACATGAAGAAGAGAAAAATACAAAAATAGTATAAGTGTGAATAAAAATGGAAAAACAGGGCGTTTCTAGAACTTTTGATTTCTTAATCTCTTTTGAATATTTTGCTACTTTTCAAAGTTAGTAAAAAGAGGTTGGAAATTTTTGGCTTCAAAAGCGTGAGTTGATGACAATGCGTGAGGACACGGCAATACCTTAGTCTAGGGGATTTTGGTATGTGTTAAATTACACATACTTTTATTCTAATAAAACGGACCAAATAGACCAAAAACTAACCAATTATGCCAAATATATTGTGTTTTTGTGTTTATGCATGTGCAGGTACGGATATTGAGGAAATGGACAAAATCAAAGAAAAAAATTGGCAAAAACCGAGCACGAGATTTGGAAAGAGTATCTAAAGCCGAGGCCGGGGAAGCAATTTACCCAAGTGATCATATTTATGCTCAAGATGTCAAACTTAGCCCTTGGAAGTACTTTTCATAAATGGCAGAATTGGTCCCTTGAATTTACAAATTGGCAAATTTAGTCCTTTGTTAAACCTAAATTAAATCCTAAAACTATACTACTACTACACCAAATCCGGACCCCAAATAATATAAACCCAAAACAATCCCAAAGCCCAATCCAACCTTTTAATATACCCAGCCCAATAACCAAACCCGACCAACCCTTTACCCGGTCAAATAGTCAATCCCCAGTTATAACACATTTACCCGCCTAATCACGATTCCCCTGTCACTCTCAACTTAGCCTGCTCCAAGACAAATCCCAGCTCATCCCATATTGGTCCCCCCCCCTCCTTCACATGATACCCTGTCAAGCTGGCAATCCATGTGAACCAATTAGGGCTCCAAAACCATCCAACGGCTGTGATTGAAGGGATTGGTCACCAAGGCTATCCAAGGGCTCTTATGCAAGCTAAAGAAACACAAGATGAGGACACAAAGCATACCTCTCACAGAAGAAGCACAGTAGAGATGAAACCCTAGCTGAAGGCCTATAAATAGCAGCTCTCACCCCACTCGCAAAGTTTTGTCCAATTTTTAGAATTGAGTCCATAGGATTAGGTGTCTTATTTACTGCTTTAATATTGTAATCTTTTAGGTATTAGTTGTAATCAAATTTCAGTAGTGTAATTTCCCTTTTATTAATGCAATTTCAGTTTTACCTTTAAATTTCCTTGCCTCAACTTACTTCTTACTTCCATTTATTGTCATTCAATCTGTTTTTAAGCTTCTGTCCCTGTTCCCATAAGCTCATTTAAGCTTTTTTTTTTTAGCACATTTAGAAATTATTTTTGTTTAAATCTGTTTTAAACTCTCTTTTTTTTAATCAAAAAGTCAACTAAAGTCAAACTACTTATTTGCTTAATTTTAATGCTTATTAGGTCAACTAAGTGCTTTTATCTGTTTTTAGTAGCTTATTAATGCCTTTAGGAGTTTAATCTCAGTTTAGTATTCTCATATTTTTTGATTTTGCTTAAAAACCTTAAAAAACCAAAAAAATAGCTTAGATCTAGTTTAGCTTATTTAGTGCTTATTCCTGGTTGAAAGTAGTTCAATATTGCTTAATATACTTAGACAATCAGCTGGCTTTCAATAATATAGCTTGAATTGGTCATTTCTAGTATTAATCTAAAATCAGTGAACAATAAGGGGTGTTTGGGTTAAGCCTTGAACATGGGTCAAATATGAAGTTACTATTCATTGGCAATTTGGTTAACTTTGATCTAGTCTTATTCACTTATATGAGTTGTTTGTAGGAGATTTTTAGCTTATTTGAAGGGTTTTGTGGATTTGAGTTGTCTGTGATAAGTTTTAGAATATATCCTGATCTAAATAGCTTCTTATAAGCTTAAGCCTTTTAAGTCCATATTTTTGGTATTGTAGGTTTTTTATAGTGCACTAAGTAGATTTCCAAGTGTTAGTAGCATTTCATTAACTTTTGAAGTATTTGTGGCTAAAATAGTGCAACTGCTGTCACAGAACACATTTAGCCTGCATCAGTAGCCAAATTGCCCTAATCAGCTTGAGTTTTTGATTTTTAATTTGTTCAATATAAGTTCAATTTAGCTCAAACTTGGTACACATATTCTTCGGTAGCTTATAGACTAGTTCCACATTTTTTAGAATCTTTAAGTTAGATTTTTAACAGCTTTTTCTCAGCAGCAAATTCTGCACTTTTTTCATAATTTTTGTCCAGATCAGCTTGAGTTTTTGATTTTTCATTTGTTCATTACAAGTTCAATTAAGCTAAAATTTGGTACTTAAGTTCTTTGGTTGTTAGCACACTTATTCCACATTTTTTAGATTTTTTTTTTATTATCAGCTTATTAGTAGCTTTTTATAGCTGCAAAAGTAAGACAGTCGCCCAAATTTAGGCCTGCAATCAGTTTGAAAATTGCTTAATTAGGATAAGTGCTTATTTGATTTTGAATGTGGCTTATTCTGAGATAGTTGATTAATTTAGATGATGCTTAGTTAGACTTAGCTTATTTCAGTTTTGCTTTAACTTAAAATTAGCTTAACAGTCAATTGCATAGTTCCCTTTAGCTTATTCTCTTTTGTAAGCCTATTGTTCTAATTTTGAGTCGTTATTCTAAGCTTAATTCTTAGTTAGATTTAGATAAATTTAGTCCAGATTAGCTTATTTATTATAATTTAGCTTATTTTGGTTTTCTTCTAGCTTAGATAGCTTATTGGCTTTTAGCTTTTAGTTTTAGCTCTTTTATCAAAATCCCATATTTTCCACCATTCATGACACGTTTCACGAACCGAACCGAAAATTCCATTCCATCCTTCATTGGGGAAAACGGCCCGGGTTACACATATTTCCATAGTAATCCTTGGAGAATATCTATACTATAATTGACAAATCACTGATCAGTTAGCTTAACTGTCAGGAAAAGGTTTTATCAGACCAAGTTATTCGCCTTGGGGAGCTCCAGTCTTGTTTGTTATGAAGAAAGATGGATCCTTCAGGATGTGTATCGACTATCGGGAATTAAATAAGCTAACCATCAAGAATAGGTACCCACTCCCAAGAATCGACGATTTATTTGATCAATTACAAGGTTCATCAGTTTACTCTAAGATAGACCTGAGATCAGGTTATCACCAACTCCGAGTCCGGGAAGAGGATATCCCGAAGACCGCATTCCGAACCCGATATGGCCATTACGAATTCCAAGTTATGCCATTCGGCTTGACTAACGCACCAGCTGTGTTCATGGATCTCATGAATCGGGTGTGTAAGTCGTATTTGGATAAATTCGTGATAGTATTCATTGACGATATCCTAATATTTTCCAAGAATGAGAAAGAGTATGAGGAACACCTCAAGCTAATTCTGGAATTATTGAAAAAGGAGGAGTTATATGCCAAGTTTTCGAAGTGTGAATTATGGATATCGATTGTGCAGTTTCTGGGCCACGTGATAGATAGTCAGGGCATTCACGTGGATCCCGCCAAGATTGAGGCAATAAAGGATTGGGCAACACCCACAACGCCCACTGAAATACGATAATTTTTAGGGCTTGCCGGCTATTACCGAAGGTTTATTGAAGGTTTTTCTAAGATAGCTAAGCCGTTGACGAAACTGACACAAAAGAATGTGAAATACGACTGGGGAGATAAGGAGGAAGAAGCTTTTCAAATCCTTAAGGAAAGATTGTGTAGTGCACCTATTTTGGCCTTACATGAGGGTAGTGAAGATTTTGTTGTGTATTGTGACGCTTCACACAAAGGTATGGGAGCCGTTTTAATGCAGAGAGAGAAGGTGATAGCATACGCTTCTCGACAGCTGAAAACCCATGAAAAAAACTACACAACCTATGACCTATAGTTAGGATCAGTCGTGTTTGCTCTTAGAATTCGGAGGCACTATTTTTATGGCACAAAGTGTGTGGTGTATACCGACCACAAAAGCCTACAACACATCTTGAACCAGAAGGAGCTGAACATGAGACAGCGCCGATGGTTAGAATTACTTAGCGACTATGATTGTGAGATCCGTTACCACCCAGGCAAGGAAAATGTGGTTGCCGACGCCCTCAACAGAAAAAAGCGGATTAAGCCCCTCGGAGTCAGATCGTTAGGGATGACGATTAGTTCGCCGCTTCTCGCAAAAATTATTGAGGCTCAGGGTGAGGCACTCAAGGATGAAAACCGACCACGTGAAAAAATTTACGAAATGCCAGAGAGTGAGAATGGCTTCGTAAAAAGATCTGATGGAATTTTGTGTTATAGGGACAGGAGTTGGATCCCGCTATATGGAGGAATTCGTGAGTTAATTATGCACGAATCCCACAAATCCAAGTACTCCATCCGTCCAGGATCCGACAAGATGTACTTAGATTTGAAGAAGTTATATTGGTGGCCGAACATGAAGGCCGATATAGCTGAGTATGTCAGTAAATGTTTAACGTGCTCGAAGGTCAAGGCTGAACAGCAGAGAACATCCGGTCTGCTTGTTCAACCTGAAATCCTAGAATGGAAATGGGAGCGCATCACTATGGATTTTATCACTAAGCTGCCTAAGAAGTCGAGCGGTTACGACACGATCTGGGTGATCGTTTACCGTCTCACTAAATCAGCTCATTTCCTTCCTATAAAGGAGAATGATAGCATGGACAAACTTGCACGACTGTATGTGAAGAAAATTGTCGCGAGGCATGGTGTGCCTGTCTCTATCATCTCTAATCGAGACAGTCGGTTCACGTCTAACCTTTGGAAGTCGCTTCAAGATGCATTAGGAACCGACCTTGACCTGAGTACAGCTTATAATCCTCAGACTGATGATCAAAGTGAAAGGACCATCCAAACGTTAGAGGACATGCTGAGAGCCTGTGTGATTGACTTTGGGAACGGCTCGGATAGGCATTTGCCTTTAGCCGAGTTTTCCTATAACAACAGCTATCACACCAGCATTAAGGCTGCACCGTATGAGGCACTTTATAGTCGTAAGTGCAGATCGCCAATATGTTGGGCTGAGGTCAGAGAAAGTTAACTTACTGGACCAGACCTAGTCCACGAGACTACTGTAAAGATCGTGTAGATCAAGAGCCGAATGCAAGCGGCTCGTGACCGTCAAAAGAGCTATGCCGACAAGAAGCGAAAACCCCTTGAGTTCCAAGTGGGTGACAAAGTGATGTTAAAGGTCTCGCCATGGAAAGGCGCGATAAGATTTGGTAAGCGTGGAAAGCTGAACCCTCGCTATATTGGACCTTTCGAAATTCTTGCCAGGATCGGGCCGGTAGCCTACCGCCTCGAACTGCTATCCGAGCTCAGCGCTGAGCATGACATTTTCATGTCAGCAACTTGAAAAAGTACTTATCTGATGATAACGCCGTCATTCCTTTGGACGAGATTCAGCTTGACGAGAAACTAAATTTCATCGAGGAGCCGATTGAAATCATGGACCGGGAAGTTAAACGGCTAAAGCAGAGTCGTATCCCAATTGTGAAGGTCCGTTGGAACTCTCGCAGAGGTCCCGAGTACACGTGGGAGCGAGAGGATGAAATCAAGCGAAAATATCCTAATCTCTTTTCGAACCCAACGAGTAACGTAAATTGAAATCCGGGACGGATTTTCCGGTTAGCTGGGGAGACTGTGACAAATGGTAATTTTCACATTTTTAATTAATAATAAATGGTTATTTATTATTTTTAAGCTGAGCATTTCTATTCGCGTTTGCGTGTTTCTAAGTATTTTTTAGCATTTTTGGGAGCTGTCCCGCATACTGTAGCTTACAGTCACTGCAAAAAAAGTTTATTTTTGTCAGTAAGCATAAATTATTCCATTTCTGATAGTTACTGACAAGTTTCATAATTTACTGAGAGCTTTCTCGTAATTACTGAATAGCAACCCCACACGCGTACTGACAGCACAGTATATATGGTAGCAGTCAAATAAACGCATTTTTGAGCAAATAATAATATTTTATTATTTTCTGACGGAGACTTCAATAAAAACTTTATTTTGCGTATACGTGTCCGAAAAAGTCAAACCGGGACTTTACGGTAACTATTTAAGCTTAAACCGACACACGATACACCAACGAGGATCAAAGATACACCAAATCCCCCCTCCTATGAACCGTGTACAGCTAATACAAAGGGACAAACACATATTTTATGTATTATAATGTTAGTGGAGTATTTCATGAAATCTTGTATTTATACCTAATTAGTATACAAAAAATTTCACACATCCAACTTATCCACAAAACTTACTTATATCAAATTTTCTCCCCTCCATCTCAAAACCCACGGCCATAAGCTCAAAATCAAGATCCACAAAATTTTGTTGAAGTTATAAGCAATCGGGGTGTACTTTCAAGTGTTTCGGGTTAATTAGAACGTGTTTTGGGTAAAATTGGTGCGATTTGGTGTGTTCTTAAGCCTACTACCACTCGACCACTTTAAAGCATTGTAAGGATCTTTGAAAACTTGTTCAAATCTTGTTCATATCATGTCGTTTTAATGTTTAAAAGCGTTAAAAAGTGTTAAATGTGTAAGATTTGTTAATATGAACAAGTTAGGGTTTGATGTCATAAATATATATACTCGACTTTTATGAAGTTTTTGAACAAATTATGATATTTCTTGCTTGTGTGGTAAATCTTGTTGCTTGTGGTACTAATTTGGTGGTACAAAAGTGATTAGTGCTAATTACGCGTAATTAAGTCAAAATATACACTTTTAAGCATATATATATGGATCGGCTACTTTAATAAATATATAATTATTGGTGTATAGATCTATAATTCATAACACAAACACAAGAAAAATTATGGATTGAATCTTAGAGAGATAAAGAGAAGAGTTGGGAACTTTTCTAGAGAGAGAGAGATAGGAGAGAAAAATGTGAAGATTAGATTGAGAGAATGAGAAGCTCCAACCCTTCCCATACTTGGGAAGGGGTATTTATAGTTACTATCTATGGTGCCCCTAGTGGGCTGTGGAGTGAGCTGACAATGGGTAAAGACCCGACCCAACTCCACAAATATTAATATAACTAAACTAATAATAATAATAATACTAATAAGCCTACGAGCTACATGAATGCTAAATAGATACTCGGGGTGACCGAGTCTTCATATGAATATTTATATTCCTAACAATCTCCCCCTAAGGGAGGTCACCCCGGAAATAACATTTTGAATTCTAGCATCTATCACATGATTTTGACTTCCTAGCTCGTAGTCTTTGATTCTTCAAGGTCATTAGTGTTTGTACATTCAGCAGCGAACTTTAGATGACTGTTCTTCTGTATTGGATGATCTTTGGTGATTCTTTGATGTCATCATCCAACGTATGTCTTCAAGTCATCTTTTAGCAGAATGTCTCCATGTGATGTGGTACACTTTGAACCGACATGCTCACACTATTCTAGGTCATGATTTTCAGCATCAGAGTTTGCGGAAGCAGTGTTGAAGGTCTTTTAGTTTATCATGACTTCTTTGAATATGATGATGGTGTAGTGTGAGCATGGGGTGATGGATTGGTATCTTTTTCAGCAATCAGCTACAACTGCAAACAGCTGCAACAGCACTCAGCTACAACCGCCAGGTGTTCCTGCATACGACAGTTAGCAATAAAACATCCGGTACTTACAGGTTCGGACTTCGAGATTGTTAACAGCATAGTGTGAAAACTCTCTCTAATCCTTACCAAGGCCGTTCCTAAATCGGAAACCCACAGAGGGCTTTAAAGATCTACCGTAGTAAATCAACGATTAGGTGAGTCGCTAGAGATCACTCAACGACTGTAGACCGTTTGAAACCGCCGCGACCACTAAGCGTAATCCACAAGGAATTACCGAAGTGACCTGCTTTCAGGGCTGTTTGATGTTGACCCTGGCAGGAATTTCCATTCAACCATTGAGAATTACATTCGTAAATTCTCTCATAAATGTTCTGGCAGATTGCTAAGATCTGCGTAGGACTCATAAGTTTTACAACTGGCGTTCTTAATGTTGAACAACCAGTGTAGAAGTAGCACGTGTTCCTATGAGATCTTATTATGCATCTCGTGGCTCTAGACTCGATAAGTGCATTTTTGGTAGTCGGAGACTGGAGCGGTGTCTCCTGTTTCAATATCAACATAACTCGTAATGAGCGGTCGATAGATTATGCAGGGTTCCCCGTGAGAATGAAACAAGTCCTTTTAAGAGAACTTGAGTGGTTTAGAAGGTTTAGTGCAGTGCATCACTGGGTCCATGACGTCTTGTCTTCAATACCGGTGTTACCTTAGTAACCACCAATAGCATATGAATTGAACCCGGTTTCTGCCCTAAGGTTGAATAATTGGAGGGCTATTTCTTTTCACCCTTTCTCATTTCATTTCTTTTTAATTCTTCAACCCCTTCTTTCTCCTTTCTCATATTACTCCTTTTTTCATAATCGTACCTAAGGACTTTCTAATACTAACTATTTGGTATTGTCCTTGGGTAGATCCCTCCGGCTCTGGCGGATCATAGGACGGTTTTTCCTAACCTTAGCCACCTTATAACTTCATGACTATCCTATGTTGCCATTTACCAAATCCTTGAAAAATCTCTCAAAGTGTTCATGATTATGAAACACATTTTGCTAAGACTTTGAGAGTTTTATAATATTCAAAGGCTCCCCCTTAACATGTGCACATATGTGTTAATTTAAAATTTGCTTATGTTGGGTAGAGATTGCACTTTTTGAATTGATCCACTTTCAGTGAACATGACCGATTCGAGACACGCTTACATCACTAGTTGGACTAGCTTGAAATTATTACCCGGCCTGGTCAAGTCCACAGAAAGTTTCTCGAAACGGTACACTCTACTCAGACACATCCTTTTCGAGACACGCTTACATCACTGGTTAGACCAGCTTGAAATTATTACCCGGCCAGGATATGTCCTTTCGATTAACGACAGTTTTTGTTTCGTCAATTCATTTGTGAAGTCTGAGCCGTGCTCACATGAGATGCCACATCCATTTTCATCCATTCGCTCCCCCTCAATATGTGCATCGATATACGAAAGAGTTTAGCACATATGGGAGAGCCTACACTTGAGTCCAAAACATCACATTTTTATCAGATTTCATATTTAAATCACATTCTCTCCCCCGATCAAAATTTTCAAACCATTTGAGATTTGTGATCCCAATTGATTTAAATAAGTTAGAAAATTTGGGAGAAAATGTGGTCAGTTTTAATATTTGCTGATAATGGAACATGCAACTGCTCCCCCTCAATTTATGAGGGAGATTCACTACTTATCATGTACAAAGATAATCGTTATGACACAAATGATATTGACCTTTTTGCGCAAATGATGTGATCATCCGCTTCTCTGAGGGAGTCATTGGTCAACATCGATTATCCATCCACCAACAAAACTTTCCTAAATGTTGTAGATCCCCACTTGGCGAGACCAGAATAAGTACTGCTTTGTTGAAATGAAGGTGGTGGAGGTGAAGACAGTGTTGTTGTTGTTGTTGCCGATGTTGTTGTTGTGGTGAATTCAGAGCCAGTCAATAGAGTTTGAACATCTGATCAAATGGTTAGAGCGGGAACTGGCACATTCTTATTGGCTATGGAATCTGCATAAGAATATCAACACAGATATACATACATACAAATACACTATTCATTAATAGCTACCACATATCAGCTTGCCAACTCATAATACCAAATTCATCTCATAATCAAACCACAGTCAGGAAATACATCAAACCACTATCTAGCATGAAGAGCAATCAGCAATCATGAACATGGCAATTCACTCATATTTCAACATTCAGCTTAGGATCTTAGGGACAAGATTCAAACATGATAACTATATACCTAAGCATATCCTGAGAACATATGCACTAAATCAACAACAATTAAGTAGCTATCGGTTAACAAAAGTCAATCAACATTTGAAACTCATTCATTCAGATCATACAAATGCCAGTAGAGTATTCAAGAACATCAAACACAATGGGTTTTCTAACTTCTTTTAGATTCTGAGTTTTAAAGTAATTAGGGGATTAAACGAGGATTCCAAAGTGACACAAATGAGCCTTCTAGTTACATAAAGCTAGGAAACTATACGCAAGTTGCACATAATGCCCTAATCTTTCTAACAACTAACACATTTGGCCATTTAAGATAAAGCTTAGTAAGATCCTCTTCAACTAATACCCCATTAACTACAAAATCTTTTCTAACAATTATGAGGTAACCAAGAAACCCGTTTGATGATATAAAATTTGAATTCACTCTCCCCCTCAATTAGTGACCCGTATTCTAGTTAAAGAGTTGTAGTCATTGATTGAGTGACAAATATTATGCACAATCCAAGTATAAAAGAATTTTAAACAACACGTAACCACCAAGTATCTCACAAATAATTTTCAAAAGAATCATAGAAAGTAAACTATTCGTATACAAAGAAGATTTCTCTTCATTTACAAGAAATGATGCACTGAAACGTACATCAAATCAGGGATGCACGGATATGAAGTAATCCATGCCTGGGTGAACATCACCCAGTGGGAGGAACAACCGTCTTTTTGGCGACGTGCTTTCCCCATTTTGAAGCGCGGGTTGCTATCTAAAGTAATAGCAAGCCATGAGACATGTTTTAACAATTCATTTGAACTTCTGCTCGAGCTTCATTTAAAGTCCCGTGTCATTATTGAATGACATTTCTAAGACCGTAAATGTTATCGATAAACAGAAGACATGCCTAGATGAAACTATTTTGGTATTTTCTATTTTTCTAATTTTTATGGTTTTTCTTGGTTTAAGATTTTCTATTTACAATTTATTGGTTTTATATTTTTCTATTTACATTTTGGTATAAGATATGTACAAACTATATTATTCAGTTTAAGAAAATATTGACATGAATACCGAAATAAGGATACGTTCAGTATGTTGTAGAAATGAGTAGTCAACATCTCTTACACTTTCACCACCAAAGCTTTTGAGGCTCCTAAATAATCATCTGAACTTGAGCCTTCTCAATTGTGAAGCTTTGATAGCTTCTCCCCAAACCGACAATCTTCCTTTTGAGCAGATTCAAAGCTCTGTTTCAAGCTTCCATAAGGTAAGTGTACAGCGGAAACCGTAGCAAACCACATGAAAAATTGCTGCTCCTTTTAAGAATAACCATCGTGACTCTCTGATCGGGGGACCATCAAATATATCAGCAGTGTATCATCTCACACTTGAATAATTCTTCTCACATCTCTTCCCGCTGAAGACTGAAGAATGCATACCAAAAGTATCCAGAGACCACTTCCCCCAAGTAGATGAAGTGATGCAATCAGTCTCATTATATGAAGCCCAAAAACCCGAAGTACACACTCAATCCTGTTAATGAAGTCGAAAATGTAACATCAAGATCACTTAAGACCCGAAAGTCCCCTTTTCTCCCTTAAGGAAATTGCCATTGTGAACCTTTTTTATCATCAGAAACTGTTTCTTACATCTCTTCCCCCACGTAGTTGGAATGATATACCAGAAGGAACAAGTTAGAACACTGATTTTCTCTGCGGTTATGACATTTGTCTTCCCGGAATAATCTTCAATTGAGAAGAAGTATAAAGCTCATCATGTGTCTCGTTGTGCATTCAGATGTATGTCTCCTTCCCCCTTGCTGGTTTTGATACCTCAGAATCAGCAACACATTTTACTCACATATTCTTGAGATCTTGTGAGAAGAACAAAATTGGCTCAAGTGGATCAAGTGAGAATTAACCGCTACCGAAACTATCTCTGACTATCTTTACCAACCCTTAAGTAGGCTATTTGACGAGATGACTGATGGAACAAACCCGATATACCAAACTTGACACTGAAATAGAATTCCCCGTTCTCGTGACTTAAACTTGCACTAATGTTGGAAGAACGGTGTAGAGAATTAATGCTCTAAGCAAATCTCTAAGTACTCAATACCTAACCAAAGTATGAGACATTAACACCTCTTGCGATTATCCACAACGTCATCGGCGTGTGACACTGAGTACTACAACGTAACTCCTTTAAGTGATAGTTAACCAGGTCGTCAAACATTTACCCCGACTGCTGGTAACTAGATAAACCAAGTCTTCAACTTAAGTCTTAAGCACGAGCAAGTTATCTTTGAAAGTCATGCATCCAACTGATGAAGCGAAAAGTGTACCACTTTTAAGGGGTCATTTAAGCCCTAAATCGTATTTATTTGATCAAATATTGCCCTAAATCGTTCCTTTTGTCATTTTAGGTACTTTTGAGGAGAAATCTGGAAAAGGAGGCATTTTGGACGTTTTTGGAGCATAAAAGTGAAGAAAACGACAAAGTCTCAAAAATCGGCTAAAAGTTACCTTTGACGGCGTCAGATTTTACTCTGGACGGCGTCATGGCTTGGCAAGAAAAGGTGGATGTGAAATTTACTCATGATAAGCCAGTGAAAATTGCATGTAAATTCTGACGGCGTCACGCTTTAACCTGATCAAGGGCGTCACGGCTTAATTCAAAGAGGGACGGCGTCACGTTCAAGGTCTGACGGCGTCAAGCCTTGATAAGCCAGAACGGATTTTGGAGAGCTAAAGAGGGACGGCGTCAAGAAGGCCATCCGGGAACCCTAGAAGCGGCGAGGTGACGGCGTCACACTCCATAAGGTGACGCCGTCAGATGTAAAAATCTATATATAGTTTTCTAATTTTTTGTCATTAGGGAGAGCTTAGTGTGGAATTTTTGGGAGAAAACCCTAAGACGATTTTAGCATCTTTTTCAAGGCTTTTTGCCTTGAGATCTTCCATGTTACATTGAAAGATAAGTTATCAATTAATCATTCAATATGTCTATGTGCTGTTTGATTTTATCTTGTTCTTGTCTTTTGTTTAACATGTTAGGCTAGATTTATCTTGTGTTTGCTTAGATCTAATGAAACTTAGCTATTGATTATTGGTTATTAGTGTGTTATTAGTTGTATTGGATGATTGTTTATCTATGTTAGGCTTAAGAAAACTAGCTAACTTCCTATTCGGTAACTTGCTTGAACGTCTTAAGAAACATGAACCAAATGCGTACTAAAGGTTTTTATGGTTGTATTTAATGCACAAGCGAATTCTAGTGATCCCATGTTAGGAGCTTCCTAGCCGGCTCGACATAGGAGTGAAGTAGGAGCTTGTAGAGTTGGGGAAGTACGTACGCCACCCCACGATTGGTATTAAGGAATACACCCGTCATCCACGCAACTAATACACACTAATCAACCGGTAAAAGATAGTTAGGGAGTAAGGAAATCTAAGTGAACACATTTCTCTACACTTAAGTTCTCACCAACATTTTATTTTCAGTTATTTATTTTATTTGCATTTGTAGTTATTTGGGTTAGTTGACTAGCAACTAATTCCGCCCACTCTTTCAAACCCGAGATTTTACTTGCTTTCATAAAAATATAAAAACATAAAAAAGAATCTTCCTCAACCCTTAGACCTATTAGAGTAGTCTTTCATACCTAACGAACACTATTCCCTGTGGAGAACGATCAATCCCCCGTACTTACCACTACACTATACTACATCGGTCAGGTACACTGCCTGGTGGGGTTGTAAGCCTCTTGAGATCCCTCGAGAGGTAAAACCTGTTGTAAGGTTGCAAAACCACGCATCAAGTTTTTGGCGCCGCTGCCGGGGAATAGTTATTGTTTAGGTTGAATTGTTATTTCTATTAGGTCTACTCACTAGATTCCTTTCTAGTGAGATTTTTGTTTTATTTTTCTAGGTTTTCTTTAGTCTATCTATTTTCTTCGTGTCTTTGTTCGTAACCATACCATCCGACATCATGGAAGATGGTAATATCCTTAATCCCAACAACCTACCACCACAACAACCACCACATCCTAGAGCCCGTACTTTAGGAGAGTATTCCCGTCCTAGCCACCATGGCTATCGAAACACCATTGAGCTCACTCAAGGAGCCAATGTCACACCCTTGCGATCCGACACCATCCGGTTGGTGCAAAGCGGATGCGCATTCCATGGACTTCGATCTGAAGATCCTAATCAACACCTCAAGGACTTTCTTAAAATCGTTGATTCTATAGACCTTGATGTTGCCACTCGAGAGACGACCCGATTGCGTCTCTTTCAATTCTCTCTGCGGGATCAAGCTAGTCAATGGCTAGAACGTCAACCCGCAGGATCCATCACCTCTTGGGATGATCTCACTACTCGTTTCCTTGCTCAGTTTTTCCCACCGGGAAGAACTACCAAGCTAAGGAATGATATCTTGATGTTCCAACAACGTCAAGGCGAAACTCTCTACGAGGCATGGACTCGATTCAAGGACTTACTCCAAAAAGTCCCTCACCATGGCATAGAACTTTGGCTCCAAGTCCAAATCTTCTATGACCATATCAATCTCTACACAAGGCAAACCATTGACCAAGCGGCCGGTGGCAAGCTACGTGATCTAAGTGCGGAACAATCATGGGCTCTCCTAGAGGATCTTGCTCTTTATGACAACGAAAGTTGGAGTGATCCCCGTGATTTGAATAAAACGGTCAAGGCAATATCTTTGCCTTCGAACAATTCAAGCACTTCCGACCGTAGGATCATAGAACTTGAAGACCAAGTCAAGTTTCTCATGAAATCCTACGAGACTCCTAAACCTTCAAGCCAAGTGAACAAAATCACTTCTTCATGTGAATTATGTAGTGGTCCCCACGACACTCGTGATTGCATGGAACTCCCCGAACAAGCTTTTGTGGACTACGCATCCTCGCGTACCGACGGAGCGGGAGACAAGTGGTACACTTTCAAACCCGAGCCAAACCATTACGGTGATACATACAACCCTTCATGGAAAAATCACCCGAACCTTAGGTGGAAACAAAACCAAAACGCACAACAACCCAATTCTTCCAACCCACCTAATCGTTTCCAATCAAACGGTTCCAACTCGAACCGTACTTTCAACAACAATCCTTCCGGCAATGGTAGTACCAATAACTTTGAAGGATTGATGTCTCAATTTATGGCATCTCAAGAAGCTCGTTTAGCCAAGTTTGAAGCCGATTTCAAACAAAAACAAAGCGAGATGACCAATAAGATTGACACCTTGTTGAAAGCCCTCAATGACCGAGAAATGGGAGCACTCCCTAGCAACACGGTCAAGAACCCGAAACTAAACGTCAACGCTATTTCATCGGTTTCGTCCCTTAGTTCTTGTCCACAATATTATTCGGTCAATTCCATGAGCACGTGTTTCAAACAAACCCAAGTCGTTCCAAATGACCAAGAAGTTATGACATCCAAATTGGTCAACAACATAGTTGAAACACCTCCCACTCAAAACCTTGACGAAGAATTCAAGGAGCTCCACCTTGAAAGTCCGGTTGTTGATGTGTTGGATGAGAAGAAGCTCAAGTTAGGCGAAAAAGGGACCGCCTTCGTTCAAAACAAACTACCTAAGAAGTTAGATGACCCGGGCTTATTCGTTCTACCTTGCAAGATCGGTAATTCGGAGGCTTATGACACATTAGCCGATCTTGGATCAAGCCTTAACCTACTTCCGTTACCTCTCTACACCTCTCTAAAACTAGGAAAACTTGAAGAAACCGAGGTGATAATAGGTTTAGCGGATGGGAGTGTTGCTTACCCGGTTGGAGTAGTTAAGGACATGTTAGTGCACATTGGAAAACTAACCATTTTAGCCGATTTCCACGTCCTTGATATGGTTAGCGACCCTACATGCCCCTTGTTGATAGGTAGAGGATTTTTGGCGACCGCTAGTGCTAAGATTGATTGTAAGGAATCTAAGATAGCGGTAGGAGAAGGAGATACTTGGTCAGTCTATGATGTGAAGAAACATGCTTATGATACTAGTGATGAACCGACACCCCATTGGTTAGAGTTGAATAGGAGACCATCTAGATATGGACCTTGGATAGATAGAGGCTTCATAGGACCCCAACGCCCATTTTACCTAGAAGAGGACTTTGTGAACCGAACACATACGGTAGAACAACTCTTGGCTAGGGACACCGAATTGGATCCATTTGAAGACCCTCTAGTTTTTAGAAGGATGATTGAGTTCCTAGGAGTTTTTCCAATTAACCTAGGAATGAATAAGTGGACTTGTGAGGAAGACGATCATAAGTGGAGTTGGGACAAACCACCCAAAGATGGAGATGGGTCATGGCATATTAAGATGACACTGTATGACCCGGATGGAGAGAAGTTTGAAAAGATATATCGTACTAAGCGGACCAACAGGAAACTTCAACCCAAGCTTAACCCTAAAGACGTCCTCGATGACGAGCTCACTTATATAGGGTAGAGTGACTTTGAGTCTAGCTACAAGACTCGTTAATAAAGAAAAGCGCTTCTTGGGAGGCAACCCAAGCTTTATTTGCTTTGTGTGTTTATTTGTTTGTTTGTTTGTTTTTATTTGTTTCCGTATGTGTGTTTAATTTTTATTAGTATTGATTCATGTTCAAAGGTAATTTGTGAAAATGCTTTATTTTGTTTTTAACTTCGTCTTAACTACATATAAAGGTATTTTGCAAAAGATAAGTGTAAGGGAAATCTGAATCGGTTTATTAGAACACAAATTAACATGAATCGTAATAATAATAAATTAACATACATATTCGTATTTGTTTGAGTCAAATGCTTGTATCGAGTCATAATGATGTTTTGCAGGATTTCCAGGAAGTAAGGTAAAGGTTTTTCCAGAAATTTTCCGGAAACTTAAAATGAAAATTTTTGTCAGGTCATTTCTGACGGCGTCAGGGTTTATAACCTGACGGCGTCAGATTTAATTTTCAGAAATTTTTGAAAATTTTGTTTTTAAAAAGTTTTTATTAAAATCTCCAACTTATAATCTCCAGGAATCTGCAAAGTTATCATTCCACAAGCATTATATCCTTATATATAGATTTATCCCGCCGATGTTATGCAGGTTTTCGTGTTTGTTTTCTCAGGTTTATCAGGTTATTTTGGACAAGGAAATGTTTTTGGATCAAGCTTATGGCGATGCATTAGTCATGGAGCTTCAACATTACTTTGGAAGAAGATTTAACCGTGTTACTTCATTATCCACCGAGCGAATCAGGGGAGTATTTGATTTCATTCTTTTACTTTATGCTTTTACATCTTGTTATTTGAACATTGGGGACAATGTTCATCTTAAGTGTAAGGGGAGGGTAAAAGTACGATTTTAAGAGAATGCTATTACGCTTGATTTTTGTTTGTTTAATAGTAGATGTGTAATAAAACTGAGAGAAATACTTGATAAGGTAATTTTAGTGCCAAATTTAAATTTTTTTACAACATATAGGAGTGAAACTTTGATCTTAATGAGCGTCTCACGGATAGGAGTTATATGACTAGCACAAAAAACCGTACCACTAAAAAATTTTCCACCCCCAAATATGTGAGGTTCGCCCCTAGAATTGGTAGGAAAAGCATTTATGCTATGATGTGTATACCGGTAGCACTTAGATTCTAGAACTTGCGTTAGGACCATTCCGAGGCCACAAGTGAGACTACATTCGTGTAGTTAGATTTACTACATGATAAGAGGCATTAGGATTAACCCATTGTTTTACACCTGTGTTTTTTTTATAATTACTTTGGCTACATTGGTCAAGTAATTCTCCCACACCCTTTGCGTTGTACTCATTTTTAGTACACGATACCCCTAGTACACCCCTCAGAGCCTATCTTTTCGTTTCGACCTTTAAGCATTTTACTTAAAGGAAGAATTTGTTACACCCCACTTAAATGTACACCCAAATCGCCTTAGCCTACCTTGTATGCACTCATTTTTAGTGCATTATTGTGACAACATTTGTTTAAACCCAAGTTAATTATCTAGTTGATTACATGGTTGCTAAGTCGAGTCATATCCTTGTACATATTGTTTTGGGACGATTGGGACTCATGGGTAAAGTACTAGTGTAATGGAGTAATGGGGAAGAACATCATTTATTACCCCCATATGTGCTAAATATTTTAAAAGTACTCCAAGTTTTTCAATTATCTTAATTCGAGTCATTAGAACAGTTAATTGTAAAGTTATGTAAAAGTTCAAGTGTAAGGGGAATGCAATGCCCCTATGATGTATTATTTTGGATGGTAGGGCAAAAGTGTATGCAAAAAAAAAAAAAAAAAAAAAAAAATCGAAAAATCAAGAAAAATACAAAAAAAATGAGAAAAAGAAAAATAGAAAAAACATACGGACTACCATCCCGTTTCATTTTATGTTTATTTTTATGTTTTTGTTATTTTGTTATTTTGTTTCTAGCTTAAGATTGATTCGAATCTTGGCTTAGCAACATTGTATAGTACATGTAATTGATCAAGATCTTTAACTCGCCACTAGTAAAATATCCTTTATCCAACAAAACCGTGTTTTCCTTTTCCCTACACCTAACGTTACAACCCATTTAAAAGCCCTCTTTGATAGTTTATCTTAGGTGCTTACGCCTAGTGGAGGAGGTTTTCGATCCTTTCCCAAGCCTATGGTAATCTATTTGCTATGACAGGTAGTGAGAGATATTATCCGTTTTCATTTATGAGATTTATTTTGATGACACTTGAGAGATGTGAGTATCTAAACACTACTTGTGAGGTGCTAGTTTATAATCTCCGTGCTTATTATGATTGAAGTGGAACGATTATTTGTTGTAATTACTTTTATGTTTGCATTAAATGACCCCTAACCTGTATTTTGATTAGAATAAAAGCGCATTTGCTTGAGGACAAGCAAACCTCAAGTGTAAGGGTATTTGATGAAGCGAAAAGTGTACCGCTTTTAAGGGGTCATTTAAGCCCTAAATCGTATTTATTTGATCAAATATTGCCCTAAATCGTTCCTTTTGTCATTTTAGGTACTTTTGAGGAGAAATCTGGAAAATGAGGCATTTTGGACGTTTTTGGAGCATAAAAGTGAAGAAAACGACAAAGTCTCAAAAATCGGCTAAAAGTTACCTTTGACGGCGTCAGATTTTACTCTGGACGGCGTCATGGCTTGGCAAGAAAAGGTGGATGTGAAATTTACTCATGATAAGCCAGTGAAAATTGCATGTAAATTCTGACGGCGTCACGCTTTAACCTGATCAAGGGCGTCACGGCTTAATTCAAAGAGGGACGGCGTCACGTTCAAGGTCTGACGGCGTCAAGCCTTGATAAGCCAGAACGGATTTTGGAGAGCTAAAGAGGGACGGCGTCAAGAAGGCCATCCGGGAACCCTAGAAGCGGCGAGGTGACGGCGTCACACTCCATAAGGTGACGCCGTCAGATGTAAAAATCTATATATAGTTTTCTAATTTTTTGTCATTAGGGAGAGCTTAGTGTGGAATTTTTGGGAGAAAACCCTAAGACGATTTTAGCATCTTTTTCAAGGCTTTTTGCCTTGAGATCTTCCATGTTACATTGAAAGATAAGTTATCAATTAATCATTCAATATGTCTATGTGTTGTTTGATTTTATCTTGTTCTTGTCTTTTGTTTAACATGTTAGGCTAGATTTATCTTGTGTTTGCTTAGATCTAATGAAACTTAGCTATTGATTATTGGTTATTAGTGTGTTATTAGTTGTATTGGATGATTGTTTATCTATGTTAGGCTTAAGAAAACTGGCTAACTTCCTATTCGGTAACTTGCTTGAACGTCTTAAGAAACATGAACCAAATGTGTACTAAAGGTTTTTATGGTTGTATTTAATGCACAAGCGAATTCTAGTGATCCCATGTTAGGAGCTTCCTAGCCGGCTCGACATAGGAGTGAAGTAGGAGCTTGTAGAGTTGGGGAAGTACGTACGCCACCCCACGATTGGTATTAAGGAATACACCCGTCATCCACGCAACTAATACACACTAATCAACCGGTAAAAGATAGTTAGGGAGTAAGGAAATCTAAGTGAACACATTTCTCTACACTTAAGTTCTCACCAACATTTTATTTTCAGTTATTTATTTTATTTGCATTTGTAGTTATTTGGGTTAGTTGACTAGCAACTAATTCCGCCCACTCTTTCAAACCCGAGATTTTACTTGCTTTCATAAAAATATAAAAACATAAAAAAGAATCTTCCTCAACCCTTAGACCTATTAGAGTAGTCTTTCATACCTAACGAACACTATTCCCTGTGGAGAACGATCAATCCCCCGTACTTACCACTACACTATACTACATCGGTCAGGTACACTGCCTGGTGGGGTTGTAAGCCTCTTGAGATCCCTCGAGAGGTAAAACCTGTTGTAAGGTTGCAAAACCACGCATCACCAACCAACCCCGAATTCAAGATAGAATAAGATCACGCCTTTGAGAAAGTCCACTTCAATCCTCAAATAAGTGATACCTGATCAACTCCGTAGTCACCATTAGATGCCCAACAAGTGATTGTTTGTTCACTCACTTGTTCACACTTCTCCCCCTCAAAAATTGCATATGAGAATGCCATTTTTGATTGAACAAGTGTATATGAGGTGGATTCACTGTTCACACTTCTCCCCCTCAAAAATTGCATATGAGAATGCCATTTTTGATTGAGTGAATAAACGTCCAACCAGATGGAAGTAGATCCACTTGATGTCATCCGAGCATGGAGCAAGTATGAAGAATAGCCAGAAACAAGGAGAGTCGTATGACCATTTCTCAAATCTCAATCACCATGTAGTTTATTCACCCTTCTCCCCCTCAAAAATTGCATATGACGACCAACTGCCATTTTTTATAGACCAGGTGAATAAGAATATACTCCAATGTACGTTTCTCCCCTTGATGACTGAATGAGCATGAGAAGAACATGAAGCTTGATGAGAATGGTCATAAATAAGAAGATTTCTCTTCTTCCGAAGATAAAGCGCACTCAAGCGTACGCCTTTCTTTTCTTTAATGAACGGGGCCTGAAGAGATGTCAGCAGACGCCATCATGTTAACATTGAGGACCGAGGCTTGAACTGATGTGTTCAAACGTCATTGTCGATGAAGAACGAGGCCTGAACTGATGTGAACAGACGTCATTGTCGATGAAGAACGAGGCTTGAACTGATGCGTCCAAACGTCATTGTCGATGAAGAACGAGGCTTGAACTGATGTGTTCAAACGTCATTGTCATTGATGTTCATCAAGCTATAATTGCTTGAACCCCTACTTCATGAGATATCAATCTTTTCGGCACCCAAACCCTGAGTCTTTCCTTACTATGAGTGAACGATGTACCTGCACTTAAGTAAAGACTACCTGCACTGACATTAAGAGTTTGTGTGCATTTATGTGGGTTAGTGATATCAGAATTTAGACCATGTGGGGTTTCACTGTCAACCTTGGTTTCGCACTTAGTGAACATCTTTCGAATAGGTATCCATCTAATACCAACAATCTTAAAAATTCTACTCGTCGGTATCCACCTAAGGCAAGATCTAGGAGTGTTTGGTTTCTCATGTACAATGGAAGACTTGTTTAGAGAAGACCTTTGTCCTACATCAATCTGCCTACCAAGTTTCTGAGTATAACTCTTTGGTTCTACGGGCTTATTGTTGTTTCTAGTCTTAGAGGATTGAACCGTATTACGAGCATGTACTTCCTTCAGGAATTTTGTTATACAATCATCATGGTTTGCATTAAACACACATTTCTGACAAGTTGAGCAAATATAGTGTTTGGAGTCAGAAAAAGATCTAGAATTCTTAGAGTGATCAGCTATGGGAATCGCTTTAATCGATACGCAACTACTCTTAGAAGCAGACAACTTCCTAGTCTTTTCATGTGTGTTTTTCTTAGCATCCTTTAGGTTGTGATTCTGAAAACTGTTTTTATGTCTAACATGTTCCTTTGGTGTGACAAATGACACACGCGTTGAACTAATCCTAGAAGAACTATATGCACTCATGCGATGAGGTTTTGCAAGCATACATTCCTTTTCATTAGATCTAGGTTGTGAAGTGACTGGTTTTGGCAAAACTTGTTTGGCATCAACTTGGGAGGCAAACCGTGTTTTTGAAAATTTTGGTCGTTCAGATTTAAATGCAGTCGGTTGTCTAACAACTGATTGGTTTCTAAGTGGTGGTTTCCCCAAGATTGATAGTTTTGCAAACTTAGTGTTCACACCATTTTCTGTCAATTTTCTCAACTCGTTTTTCAATGATGCAATTGCAAAACCCTTTTCCTGAAGTTGAGCTTTGAATTCATCATTTTTGGCAATCAAAGAGGTTGTTTGCTCTACAGTCTTAGTTTTCGTTTCTCTGATCGTATCACACAGTTCTTTGCAATGAATTTTCAAAGTCTCATTTTCTTTAAACAATTCAGTCACTTCATGTTCTAATTTTGCATTTTTTGTTGCAATAGCATCATTGTCATGTTTAGCCTTAACTTCATTAAACATATCACACATCTCAGCAATACGTTTTTTCAGGTTGTTGATCGTCAAGTTTTTGGCTTGTAGCTGAGCTTTCAAATCGTTTATTATAAAAAATTCACGGAATTCAGGATATTCCGGATTCCTACATGGTTGGTTAGTTTGAAGACTTTCTTCCTTTTGTTGCATTGAGATTTCAAGTGAAATACAATGTTTTTCGAGTTGTAAAAATCTGTTTGAAAGTTCATCATAAACTTTTTTTTCAACCATATCATTGGATTTGAAAACCTCAGCAGTAAGCAAAGAACTTGACGTATCATCATGTTCAGCATCCTGATCAATTTCTCCCCCCTTATGACTCATACTTGTTGAATCAGAGGTGATATTGCTATCAGTCTTTTCCAACAGATATGTGTCATAAGTAGGTGTAATTTGATCAGTGTGCTGATGTTCAGTAGCAAGGACATTATGTTGAACAGTTAAATGTACCTCAGCAAATGGCACTTGGTCATTTACTGGTCGGATATCAGCATTCACACCATGTGTGATATGAGTCACAAAACTGCTACTTGTATCAAATCTCAACCAAGAAATACACTTTTTACTCAAACCACAACCAAGAAACACACGTCCTTTCTTATCTCAATCTTCAAAGAGCTTAATCTTAAAAAAAAATCAACTGACTTTTCTTATCACAGTATTCGAATAATACAAACAGCAGAATCTTTTGCTTCCTTTCTTGACTGTGTATCGAACCACTTTAATAAAAGACTTTTACAAATCTGATAAAAGAGCAGCCAATCAACAAATCCGAACACTTACAAATTCGAACACAAACAAATCCGAATCGGAACAAAACATTGACCAACACAGATTACTTTGACCAATCACGAATTAAAGCTGAAACCAATGATTTCTTAGGCTGGAGGGAGTGGCCTTCGGGTTGCTCTGCGGGTTGCTCTGCGGGTTGGATGGGAACACCGCCGAGGCGGGTTCCATCCGAGGGCTAGAAGCTCGCAACGGGTTGGCATCTATGTAACGTTCATATGACCGTTGGAAGGATTTGGAACGTTGGGAAAGAAAAAAAAAAAAAAAAAACAAAAAAAAAAAAAAAAAAACCAACCCGGATTGGCCCTTGTGGTGTTGCCTATTTAACCCAAGTCTCACACAAACATTACACAAACAAAAAAAAAAAAACAAACTGCCAACAAAAAAAAAATAATCAAAGTATGGATCAAAGAGGCAAAAAAGTATTTGGTGCAACATCTTCGTCTAGGGGTCGGGGCACTCGAGCTAAATCCGGTCGAGCTATACCAACACAATCGGCTCCTCGACCCACACAACCATTTTCGGCTCCTCGTCAACAACCACAATCGACGTCGCAACAATACTATTATTATCCCCAACCACCGAGTCCTCCACGACAAACCGTCGACTACCCACCACTTAATCCAAGCGATTACCGCATACACGAAACGAGTAACTTTAACCCGTTCGATTACCGAGAACAACCGGAGGGGAGCGAAGACGAGTTTCTCGACGTACCCGAAACGCAATTCAATCTTGGTATTTTTTTTATTTTTTTTATACGTTTTATTTTTTTGTCGTTATATTTATTTATACGTTTTAATTTTTTAGACGTTATATTTATTTATCCGTTTGAATTTTTTAGACGATGACGATGATGTTCAAGAAATTGAAGAACAAGAAGTTCAAAAGAAAAAATTCGCGAAAAGGGCCGAAAAAAAAGTTTGGACATCGGACGAGGAGGTGGCTTTGGCGAAGGCTTGGGTTCACATCTCAACATGTAGAAAGGTCGGGATGGAACAAGGAAAAGATTCGTTTTGGAAGCGAATTTTGGAGCATTTCGCCACGAATGTGAAAGACAATACTCGGACTCATCATTCGCTTAACACAAAGTGGAGGGAAATGAACACGCTAATAAGTGTGTTCAACGGTTTATACCACCAAGCGGTAAATTATATACGTTTTTTTTTTTTTTTTTTTTTTTTTTTTTTTTTTTTTTTTTTTTAATATATAGCTCGTTTTTTTTTATGTATGTATACGTTGTATTTTTTTCTTTTTATATATATACGGTTTAATTTTTTTTGTAGTGGCGTGTTTGGGATAGTGGTTGTGGCGAAGTTGATGTCCTCACGAATGCCTTGGAAAGTTTTAAGAAAAAACAAGGCAAATCATTTACTCATCTACGAGCTTGGGAAGTTCTCAAAGGCCAAGCCAAATGGTTGGAACAAAAGTGTGTCGAAGCGCAGCAAACCTCCCATTCCGATAAGCGAAGAAAGTCCTCGGAATCGGGTCACTATGAGTCGGGTAGTAACGATTTTGATACCGTTTTGCCGAATCTAAATGAAGACCCAGCGCCACCCCTAGCTAACCGTGCACGAAAAGGAAAATCAAAGGTTGCTAGTGAAGCCTCGTCGAAGGTTAGTGTTGCCGAGTTTGTCAAAGACTACACGTTGACGAAAAAAGATTTGTTAGAGGATAACGCAAAGAAACAACAAGTAATCTTGGACGCCACTATCGAAGAGCAGCAACAAAGGGCAAAATATATGGCGGAAAAGACTTTATATCAAGATCACAAGTTCTACAACAAATCGCACGACCACATCACCGATCTAGGAATGCTAAAGTGGACGCTTGATAAGAAGCGTGAGATAGCGGCGAAATATAACTGGCCTTGGGCTTGGGGCGATTTGTAGTTTTTTATTCGTATGATTTGTACTTTTTTATTTTTAGGAATTGTAGTTTTTTATTTTTAGGAATTGTAATTTTTTATTTTTAGGATTTGTACTTTTTAATTTTTAGGAATTGTATTTTTATTTTTAATGAAGTGTTTGTTTTAATGAAGTGTTTGTTTTTTTTTATATATATATAATTGTTTAGTATTGGAAGGGTTAATTTTGCAAATTTATAATTTTGAAGGAAAAATTATGAATATTTAAAAAAAGATTTGTGAGTGTTGAAAGTGATGGGCGCCAGTAAAAAGGTTGGATTGAGGGTTGGAGGGTTGAAATGAGATGGAGGGAGATGATTGGTTAAAATTTGGGAGGGTTGGAGGGTAAAAAGGGATGACTCCCTACACCCTTAAATGAAGGTAATTAAATCTTGTGTTTGCACGTGATGTGACACCACGAACCAAGAACCAAGAAAATCAAGATACACAAGAAAAATAAGAAAAACAGTCAACGAATGCCAATTCAATTCGAACTAAAAAAATAAAAAAATAAAAAAAATAAAATAAACTCAATCACAATTCGAGGTGTTGAATTGAATGTGTTCGAATTATAAAAAAAAAAACGTAGTTGAATAATTCGAACTAAGAATCTACCAGATCTTGAAAAAAATGAACACGAGAAAAACAAGAAATTATATTCGAACTAAGGGCAGGGGGAGTCATGAAGCCCAACCCTTTCAACCCTTCCAAATTCCACCAATAACATCTCTCCAACTCATTTTACCCTTCCAACCCTCCCAACTTAATTCTTAGGCATTCATCATTTTTTCAACCCTCAAAAAAAAAAAAAATAAATTCATTTAATTTAATCAAACATTTACATAATAAAAACTTAAACATTTCATTAAAATAAACTAAAAAAAAAAACTACATAAACGACATAAACATTACATAAACCTAAACATAATTAATAAAAACTACATAAACGATATCATTATTAAAAAATAAAATACTATATAAAGACACCTAAATCAATGTCTAGATAGGTGATGGCTGATCCGCTGAGTCATCAAGGTATGCTAAGTCCAAACCCAATATATGCGCTGGGTCGGCGGCGGTGTTCCCCAGCGGGTTAACCCAACCCGCCTCCAGCCCGCCAGCGACTCCGTGTACCCTAAGAAGAGAAAACAAGAAAATATATATTAAATCAACACCTACCAGATCTTGACTAACTCGAATTACTGTGCAAGATCTTGACTAACTCGAATATATATATATTAAAACTAAGGGCCCGTTTGGTTCATTAGAGGGGAATGCAAAAGGAAAGGGAAAGGGTAAGGGAATGCAAAGGAATAGGTGATGGTGAGTAATCATTATTTTACCCCCCAATTTATTCTATAATGGTTGATTACCCAGTACTGGGTAATCATTATATTACCCCCTCCATACCAAGCATCATTATTCATTTCTTTTCCCATTAACCACCCCCTTTTACCCCATCCAAGCATAACCTAAGAATCTAGTGCTGTAGTTGTTGTATATCTTGACCCACACAAATTAAAGCTGACACCAACTCTCATCCAATCATTGACCAAGGAAAAACAAGACATAACAAAAAAAATAAGAAAAATACGTCCGCAAGTAATTCTTGTGTTTGTATTCGGACCAAAAGAAAGCAAAGAAAGAAAAAAAATCATGGAAATCCGAGTATATAGATCTATAATAGGCTGTGATATACTGACCCTCCATATGTAGGGAGGGTGTGTTGACTTTCCGCTGCCGCCGCTTGTACTGTCTGCTTTGTCGGCTTGTACATTCTTTAAAAATAGGTGGGGGCCCATATGTAGGGAGGGTCTGGTTAGTATGACCCATCTATAATTCATAACACAAACATAAGATAAATTATGGATTGAATCTTAGAGAGATAAAGAGAAGAGTTGGGAACTTTTCTAGAGAGAGAGAGAGTAGAGAGAAAAATGTGAAGATTAGATTGAGAGAATGAGAAGCTCCAACCCTTCTCACACTTGAGAAGGGGTATTTATAGTTACTATCTATAGTGCCCCTAGTAGGCTGTGGAGTGAGCTGACAGTGGGTAAATACCCGACCCAACTCCACAAATATTAATATAACTAAACTAATAATAATAATACTAATAAGCTTACGAGCTACATGAATGCTAAATAGATACTCGGGGTGACCGAATCTTCATATGAATATTTATAATCCTAGAAATTGGGGTTTGAAAAAACATAAAATTTTGACTCTAGTTGAGAAATGGTGAAGGTTTTGCTTATTAGCTTATTATGATTAGCTTATTGTAATAAGCACTAGATTATTGATTATCACTACAAAAATTGGACTAAAAAATAAATTGGTACAAATGGGCCGAGCCCATCATGTATTCGGCCTATGGGGGCTGTTTTGAACAAATTGCTTATTAGAAGTGCTTATTGGCTTAATTAATATATAACGTAAAATATACCGCAACAAAAAATGGCTAATTAGTTATCGGACTAAAAATGTGATTTTGGGATAAAAGTGGCCTATTCGGCCCAATAAACCTCTCGGGAGATAAAAATAAATTTTTGAACATTTTTAGACTCGCTATAATTATTTTTGCAAAATAGAACGGTTTATATCGTTAAAAATCATTTTGGGCTTATTTTGGCAATTTAATCCCAATAAGCCAAATAAAAGGAATTTTGGCCCATAAATTATGAATATTGACTTTTGTTGACTTTTGAAAGAATTTTGACTAAATGTTGACTTTTGTATCGAAAACTATAATAATGAAGTAATTATAACGATAAGTATAGTTATATCGATAAATACACACTTTGGACTATTTTTGCAATTATAGTGATAAAAAGGGATTATTTGAGAAAATTTGCAACACTTGAGAAAAATAGAAAAGCTTGAATAAACGAATGGGTCATGCCCGATTTTTCTAAAATTTCAACACTTAGAATATTTTTGGACAAAAACCGACTAAAAGACGAAACAGGTTATTTTTATCATAAAAAAAATATTAATTTTTCTAAATTAATATTTTTAGGTCTTATAAGACTTATAAATATATTTCTGGCACTTATGCACTCGCACTTATTAATTTCTCAAAGGCTAAATACTTATAATTTTCTTTATAATTATTATTATATAATAATTTATAATATAATAATACCCTACTAGCACCATTATTAAATTAATTATTTAATGATCATTTAATTAATTATAAGTCTTAATTAATTAAATATGTAATTATTAAATATATATATATATATATATATATATATATATATATATATATATATATATATATATATATATATATATATATATATATATATATATATATATATATTACTTACGCAGTTGCTACAAGCAGAGCACGGAAGTTACGTCGCACGAACATTCACCATATATTTTCACCAAGAGACATCACCAAAGAGTTATATACGATAAATCATTTTGAAATATACTTTACCACACAACAAGCAAAAAATACACGAACACTGGTCACACGTAAACTTTTCAATTGAGTTAAGGCATTTAAAACACGAATATTTCGCTAAGGCTTACCATACTGATCTAGGTCGCGTGTCGGAGCTGTTGCACTGTTTTGTTGATTGATTTGCAGATTGCTATTATTTTAAGGTGAGTTTATAGCTCTATATTTTTATAAGTTTTGTTTATTAAACCTTGGGGTGAGAAACACGCAAAATTGTTTTCATGGACCAAAAATGGATCTTGTTTTTATACACACTTGTATGCAGAAACCTAAGTTTAGCTGAATCCTATTGCGCCCACTATCATCAACCGTCAATTCCTTCTGGAAAACGCGTGTGATATAAATAGATCTATTGGGGGTGACTCCCCCGTTCGGTTGGCTTGGCATAGTCAATGCGAATGTATACCAAATGGAATCGGCCGAGTGTCTGGGGATTAACACTCGCGGGCACCGTTTATTTGATATTGTTTGTCTAGTTCAGTTGGATGAGGCTTAGTGTTTGCATAGCGGGATAGTGTGTGCTTGCTGAATTGTTTGCTGAATATTGCTATGGTCCATATGTACTTATTTACTTTAAACCTATAAACTCACCAGCGTTAGCTGACTTTTAGCATGTTTTTCTCAGGGCATTGAGATTGTGTTTAGTGAAGGCAAGGCATGGCAATGGTCATAAAAATTTGTTGAAAATGTTTTTATTGTTGCGTTAACTCTGAAATTTGGGACCACTTTGTTAAATGGGCTACATTTTATTTGAACTAAACTTGATGTATGCCAATATGTCTTGAATTGTAATACACTTTTAAAACGGATTTTAATCCGTTCTCTATATCTTGTGTTGTGATTATTGATTTAGTAGCACACAAAGTGTATGCTTTCGCAATATCTTGATTTTGGGGGTGTTACAGATTGGACCACGGTGTCACTCTTGTCTGGTGACATGGCAGGATATAAAAATAAATACTCCCTCCGTCCCATATTAAGTGTCCACTTTAAAAATGCACAAAGTTTTAGAAAATTCCACTAACTACACTCTCCACCAATCAAATATCATTTTTACCCACTAAAGTCTTATCTCATTTGTTGAAATACAATATGTAAACTTAATTTGGGACATCCCAAGATTCCACCAATCAAATATCATTTTTACCCACTAAAGTCTCATCTCATTTGTTGAAATACAATATGTACACTTAATTTGGGACATCCCAAGATTTCATTGTGGACACTTAATATGGGACGGGGGGAGTACTACTTTTGTCACCCGCCTGGATCGAACTCTAGAACCTACGCCTGAAAACCAACGTGATAACCACTAGACCAAGTGTCAAGTGGTGAACAATTATGCATTAATAATAGTTATAACCTTTTTTTTTTTTTTTTTTTTTTTTACATGCACCAGATTTTTTATATATTTTGATTAATACTTTAGCTAGCGGTTTTGAGGAGACTCGGGTCACTTCACGAGGCAAGGATGGATCCGTTGGAATCGTTTTTTCGTGCTCTTTCCATCGATATGCTCGGGGCTTCATTTGGGCTTCGTTTAGACCTCGATAAATGTGCAAACTTGATCAATTCTCGTCCGAAACTCCCCGTTTTTGCTCCATTTTCAAACCCTTGTACCTGCTAGACATAATAACACATACCAAACATATTTTTAATATAATTAAACATATTTTATAGTTATTAGTCCATTTTAGCGTGTTTTTGGGTATAAAAATGATGTGTGTTTAAGCACATATCAAGTATGTAAGAAGAAGCCTTATTGCTCACTTACTACTATTCAAACACTTAGAATAAAACAATGTAAGTGTTGAGCAATCTCTCACTAGAATCTCAACGTAAAATATCCTAATTGTATAATTAAAACCCCAAGTAAAAATACTCAGGAAGTTATCTTCAAAAAGGTTATCAAAGAAAGAATTATCACTACCTGAGGGTAGAGCTCAGATAGTGAAGATAAGAACCAAAGATCAAGATGACGACTCAAGATGGGGCACAACTTCATCCTCAACAAGTGGTATCAAAGAATATAAAACGATAATTGTAACATGGGATATCAAACAAAATAGCCTAAGCAATAATTGTTTACTTTACCTTGTTGTAACTCAGAGTATAAGAAGAAGGCGTTATGTTCACTTATCTCTGATCAAACTCATGCTATTTTTATGTTCAAATAGGGGGAGATTGTTGAGTCAATATTTGACCCAAATATCACTCACAATTATTTGATCATAAAATAGCCAAGTTGCTCACTGATAAAATCAGTGAGCATACACACTCTCTGGTAAATCAGGGAGTAGCTCAAACAACATGCTTCAAGGATTTCAAAGACCAGCTGAAGATGCACCGTACTTCGCTGAAGCGGTATCAACAAGTAACGTACCTGAGCAATACCAGATTCGTGAGAACTGACAAATATCCCACTGACCCGAAAGACTTATCTCTGAAGAATCAATTACGAAATATGGGCGAGAACTTTCTTGGGAATACAACCTACAAGCTACAAGCATGCACAAAAAAGTCAAAGAAGACAAAAGTACTTTTGTACTTTATTAATATTTTATTTAAAGCTTCTCAAGGAAGCTTTCACTTTCCTAGCCTTATATATGTGTATATTGTATTAGAGATAGGTAGAAATTCTAGCTCACCAAAATTAACACTAGATGTTATAGTGATAGGATCCTCGTCTCATTGAATCCAAGATTAGCTAGCTTGGATCTATGAGAGTTCTATTTGTCATTCACGGGGATAGTATTCCGCAACTATCCCCTTGAAGAAGTTGATGATGTTATTAGTGGTCAAGTGGGTATTGAATAAACATGTTCATATTTTTATGATTTTCATAGTTTATTCAATGTTTATGGACCAACAACATGATTTGGAGCTATTTTGTATGCAAGCTGTAAAAGAGCATACAGCGTAAGAAACTCTGGCCTTACGCCGTATTGGTACCTGGAAGAATTCACTAAGTCTTGGTGGATATTGAAGAATACGGCGTATTTAACTCTGGCAATGCGCCATAATTGGAAGCTCTACAGTCAAAGCCCAAGTCAACCATTGAAGGATTACGACGTATGAAACTCTGGCCATACGCCGTAATGAAGATCTTATCCCTCGTCCAAGTATATCGAAGATTTGAAGGTTACGGAGTAACACATCTCTAGTTTACGCCGTATTTTAGAAGATACACGGAATATGCTTTCTTTGTCAGCAATCAAGATATCTATATTACGTCGTATTCCCTTATGAATACGCCGTAATCTCGCCCTAACAGAAGACTATAAATACAAGCCCTACACATGAGTTTTTAATATCTTTCACTCACCACTTTCAACCACAGCAGAATTTTACCATTCCAAGGCCCCACGATCAGTCCCAAGAGCTAGGATAACAAGGAGAGAAGGTCTCGTATCATCACATTAGGCTTAATCATTCAGTTTGCATATCGATTTCATTATGATTTGTGTATCGTTTGAATTATCCATTTGTGCTTTTACATACATTATGGGCTAACACCCTTGGATGTTAGCCATGTTTATGAATATTCTATGATAGTTATTTCCGTTTGTTTAGATCTATTGTCTTGTATTGCTTAGATTATGTGTTTATCGTTTCAATCCTCGTTTATTTGTTTAAGTAGTTTAAGTCTAGTATCAGATGGACCAAATGGGTTTTGGATGTATATTGTGAGAACATTTAAGTAGGGGCTTACCTTTCTTACCTGGACCAAATGGAGAATTGGTAAGGTATCGCATAGACCAAGTGGATACCACTGATAAATCACATAGATTAGATGACATAACTTAATGCATGCTTGTAGTCCGATAGGTACATGGACCAAATGACCTAGGAGATTACATGTATAGTGGCTAGATACATGGACCAAGTGGTCTAGTCTAGGTTAGATAGGAGTGTGGGGGTATTATCTGGACCAAGGAGATATTCCCCACATATCATGACGTCACCAGTACTTTACAATTAGATCATTGCACTAATAAACGGATGACTAGAATGGAATAGGATTAACATGGCTAGCACTACTTTCTCTTATTGATCACAACCGTAGTTTAATTAGTTTAGTTTACATTTTATGTTTTATTAGTTAATTAATCAAATCAATCAAAACCCCCCCTTTAAACTTGAAAAATACACTAGATAGAATCTAAGGATACTATTCCCGAGATTGACTTTGTACTTACCCCACTGGCTACATCTGATCGGGTACACTGCCCGTGAAAGTGTGTCTTTAAGGTTTAAATCCAACTAAATAAAAATATTAAAACTTGAATATAAAAATACCTACAATGAAACACACATCAGATGCGCCGTATCTTCCTCCCGAAAGAGTGTTTGCTTGTTTTCTTCATTTTATCTCCAAATAATGACAATTTCCGTGTCTTTTGTAATATTGCTCCATAATCACAGAAATAGGAAAACTAGGCAATTAAGTATCAATTCAGATATAAACATGTATAATATGAGCAATAAACATGCGATAAGTATTCGAAAATATAGGACTTATCAATTCTCTTCATCGGAAAACACTTCCTTTGGTCCAATTCCCCCTTCCTCATTTGCTCTGGACCCGGAAGCATTCGGGTCCTTGATGTGTTAAGAAAGATTTAAATTTATAAGACTAGTTTTATCTGATTATTTTGACTAACACATGGGTAAAGTATAACCCTCATTGTAATCTAGTAAACAGGTAAGACCAGGTCGTCCCAAGGGATTGGTGAAAACTCAGTTAGCAAGTGCTCACAGAAAAGTCCAAAGATTGTCACTTATCAATAGACTAGTAAAATGGTTGATTTAGATTTGTAACAAGATTATTTTAAAGGTATGTTTGTTTAGGCCGAGAAACATGAAAGTAAACACATATCAGGACAGGTTTGCACTCACAAACAAAGTATATAAGCTAGAGATGACTGGTGATTACTCAAACATATAACTACTTAATATATTAAGAAGTCCTTTCGGCCTATAATTCTCAATATACCAAATGAAATAAGATAGGTTTGTGATTGAAGTATAAACAGGTCACTTTCCTAGTCAAGTTAGTTAGACATAAGACTAGGCATTAAACAAGATCATGCTAGGGTCGATAAAGGTTTTATTAGCCAATTTCTACAAAGCTAAAACCAAGTTGTCATAGACAAACAACTCGAAATAATATCAAAGCAACAGAGCCTTTCGACCCAATTCTATCACAAAGATACATCAAACAATTAAAAATGGTCTTAACATAATAATATCAAGTGAACGATTCATAGCATCATTAGCAAGTATCCAAATAATATGTCAACCAATCATATTCCAAAATCACCCACGCAAACATAATTCGACTACTCCATAATTTCGTTAACAAAACTTATAACAAACAATAGAAATTCAATAAACTTCATAATAAAAATGTTATAAAGAATTGTAACAACGATTACAAGTGAATGATTGAAACTAGTTTTCACAAATGAAAACTTCAACTATATCCTTGCTTCCTAGACTCTGTCACAGCACTAGAACTCGGAATACCCCTGTAACTTGTGGCCTTGATATGGTGAACTTGGTGTGAGTTCACCAATATCCCCTTTGATGATAATTTTGGTATAATATGGTGTATCCCTATTCCCTGACCCTAAGGTCTTATTTATAGTATTCAGAGACGTGTTCTATCTCCCATAAAACGATTAGTAGAGGCAATGATCGGCCTCTCCATAAATGCAATAATTATTTAAGTAATTGTCTTGTAACTGACATGGTAAGTGTGACGTACTTCACAGAAGGTACACCGTACTTCGCTTCAAATCATATTCTTTTACCTGCCAAGCAAGTACGCCGCACACGGTCATAAAACCGGCGTACTTGGGTCTTTCTTCTTTTACTTTTCACTTCAATTCCTTTCTCTTTAACGACCGTTAACGATTTCAACGGTATTTAGCTTTATTTCCAATTACTTTGCTTTATCATTCCTGCAACAGATTAGTACCAAACTCTATACAAATAACATAATAATTTATATAATTTAGTAGATAAATAGTATATAATAGAGGGTATAAATATGTATAAATAGAGCGTTATCAGTCCTCTTTATCAGCATAGGAACCGGACCAAGAGGCATCAGTACCTTTTTTCGGCCTCTTTGTGTTGGGCCACGGATTGGAAAGACTAACACTAACCCTCTTCTTCCCAGGTGCTTTGTCGTCCTTCTTTTTAGGCGCCTTCTCAGCCTTAGCAGCCTGCAACTCATCCTCCATAGTTTTCTCAACAAGAATCAAGGGAGTGTCCAAAGGTGGAATTACTCGTCCGGAGGTTTCTTGGCGCAAGGTCTTTTCACCCTCAGCTAAAGTCCTCTCGCCAACCTTGACCTTGAATGGATCATTGGTCTTGACAAAGTCCAGCAGCGACATATCTGAGAAATAAAGGAAAAGAAACCGTCAGTAAAAAAAAAAAAAAAAAAAAAACGCACAATAAAGTGAATATGCAGTTACGGACACCTACCCTGGCCATCATCATCTAAAAAAGTAGGACGGGTATCCTTATCATCGTAAACTTGGCTGAGGCCAATGACACAGAGGAACGTCTCCGGATATTTTTTTAACTTTACCCGATTGGAATTAAGAGCTTCCAACAACCCAAAATCTATTCCCTCATCAGAGGGTAGTGGATCCTTCTCAATGAAACAAGACTCGTGCCATGGAACGGAGATAGGAACCACGAAAGACTTGATCCAGAAAAAGTGGTCCCTCCACTTCTTCAAAGAATCTAGACCCCCACCAGCATAACAACAGGGGACCTTAGCAGACTTTGAACCCCTCCTCCCCTCAAGCGTCAACCACCCATTATTAATACCGTTACAACAAAACTTGCGAAATAAGGGGAGCGTGGGAACCCCTACGTGCACACGGCAAAGAATCTCAAATTGAATGATCCTAACCACCCCCAACACGGAGAGTTGGAAAAAATTTATCCTAAAGTACTAAAGAACACTAAGAAAAACCTAGAAAGGGGAATACAATAATTTGCATACTCTATAAAACGAGTGTATATTCCTATCTTGCCCTCAGGGCTATCTCTAATCATATCATTCGGCCTCGGTAATTCTGGTTCTAGATCATCAGTTATATTGTAGGTATCACAAAAAGTTTCTAAATCTTTCTGGGTGAGAACAGAATGAATCGTATCTATGGTATCTTTAGCCATTCAATAAGGAAGAATATGGAAGGGTTAAAAGTCTAACCTGGGAATAAGGCGGAAAAGCAAGGTATGGTAATATGGTTGGAAGATAGATGAAAGAATGAAGAAAGTGTGTGTTTTTTGTAAACAGTGGAATGGGGGAGAAATACCACTATTTATAGTCGTAGCAGTGTGAAACCTAAAGACAGATCTAATAAGTGGATTTGTTCCACGTGTCCAAGAAAGTTAATGAGCGTCGGAGATCAAAACAAGAGAACGGTCGCGATGGTAGCAGAAGATCAACGGTCAAAACGTCATACGCCATGTTAGTCAGAGAGAATACGCGGCTGAAATTGCTTTCCAAAAACCAAGGGACATCTGCATCACAGTTCTTGCAAGATGGTGGATTATCTAGTCAGCAGCGGAGGATACAACCAAGGAATCTGCGAAAAAAAAGCACTCATTCAAGTCTAGTACACTCGCCCTGAGATGTACAACTATACTAGACTGAGGGGACATGATAATGTAAAATACCCCCAGGTCCAAATGGATCGGACCAAACACAATACCCTAACGACCCCGGACCAAGGCTGGACCGGACCAAATCAAGAGCATCCCATGGCCAACTATGCTAAGCTGAAGGATACCTCGCTTCAATCAAACGCGGCTAAATAATCAACCGCAGAAGTATGTTGAGTCCGGAACCCGCTCAGGGGTCGGGACCACGGGACAACCAAGAAGAGTAAGGAATCTTGTCAGATATCATACGACTTAACCGGGGCAGACTCCAAACAGGGAAATACCTCAGTTCCTGCCCAAAAACATCACCATCAAGAAAGGGAGATCACAATGAGGGTTGACCTTGAGGAATTTGCCGCCCAAAAACATCACTATCACAACACGTGACTACCAGATGTCGACAAGAATAGTCCAAGTATAAAAGGCGGGCATTTACTATGCCCAACAGTATGCTCTCTCTCTCTCTCTCTCTCTCTCTCTCTCTCTCTCTCTCTCTCTCTCTCTCTATAATACACATACTACCTCTCACTAGAATTTTACTCTTAGACCGGAGGTTGACCGTGGAAACCCCCTCCCGCGGTGAGTCTAACGGTGTCTTCTTTTCTTAGCAGATAATATACAAGACATTTCACTTAGTCCAGAGTTCTAGACGTTGCCGCGGACCATTACTCCAAGGCTAACTTCTCTTACCCCGAATTTTGTACTAACAAAATTCAACAAAATCATGTTGACCAAAGAAATGAAAACACAATGAAGATCACAAGATTACAACATTCTACTTGATTGGACCTTAGTTGAATAGCTGGTGCATTTACATTTGTGGACTAAAAGAAATGTTAAGAGCTTGTTGAAGAGAGGGGCTGAAGGGACTTTGATACAAGTGGAAGGGCGACTGTAATATTTGTGCACATTTTGTGTGCAATATAGCCACGCGTCTTTTAATGTCTAGAAACGAGTCAAAATGTAGACACGAATCGAACATTCAAGGGGTCAGATTTCTAAATAAAGAGAAGTGTTCATATTCAGTTTTCTCTAAGTTTATAAAAATATATTTGTTAGAATTATTTGTTGGAGTTGCAAGCCTGCAAGGTTTTTTCGAAGAAAAATTTCTGCAGGTAATTTCTTATATTTTTATGATCACGTACTATTTTATGAGTTGTATTCATCCAGTTATCATTTTTATTTTTATCTTAAGAGTTTTGTGATATAAAGTGGATGTTTCGATTAGTTTATCTTTTTCTTTTTGGCTTATTTCCTTTTTTGAATTCGGAAAGCTTATAAACCGCCTTTCCCTACTTACGCTTTTACGAGCCTTATTGATTTATGAGCTTAAGACCTTACGTTGGTAAGCTTATAGAGTTGTAACTAAGCCGAAAAAAGTAGGCTATGAGCTTTTTTAGTTTCAAATAAGCATATAAGCCAGAAAAACAAATTAATTAATTTAAACAAAAAGTAACTTTTACTAATAACAATAGGGCGAGTATAGAATTGCTAGACATAAAAAATAAGTCCAACCAGGTTCAGTTTTTGCATCTTCAAATATACAAGGGAAAAAAAAAAAAAATCATTTATATTCTTTCTTGAAAAAAAATTCATTTCCAATCTACTCCAATAGCCCATGCTCCAAATTTTTTAACACTAACTTTTTTCATGTTCAAACAATATTACTTTAAAAAAATAGGTTTGAATATCAAAAACTTGTATAGTAACTTAATTTATCTTGATGCTATGATAATGAGTTAAAATGACAAAGAAAGTAGATTAAAATGGTAATTTATTTTTTGGGGAAGTGAATACTGTTTCTCTATATTTGAAGAAAAAAGAAGCATCTCCAAATAAATCTCCATATTTAGAGTAAAGGCTGGAGATGTATTTCTCCAAATTTTCTTCTCCAAAACTCTATATTTGAAGATGAAGATGGTTTTGGAGCAAATATTGGACATTGAGAGGATCCCATTCCCTAAGTAAAGAATACGTAATTAAGTATGCAATGTTGCGAATGTTCGAGTGGCAAAAAAAGCCTTTTAAAAAGTTAATGTCTAATTATTGTGTTTCGGATGGAAAAGCGACCTTTTCACATAGTAAGGGGGGAGGGAGTGGACTCGGGGATCTCATCGGCAAAGCTCGGTGCCGATTGGGCACACCGCCGCCGCTAGTTGGTGCCGAGCAAAAGTGGAGTGAAATTGGTGAACTTCACCGATAAGAAGAGGAGATCCATGTGGGTTTGCAACGGTCATTTTTGACCAAATCTGCCAAAAATTAGCCGTTGGCTAAAAAAAAAAAAAAAAAAAAAAAAAAATTTCCCTTTTTTCAACCCCAATATTCACTATATAAATACCTCATTTTCTCAATCAAAATGGGGATGGCCATGTAACTTTTAAATTGTAGTTTTGTTTTCAATTAATATTTCGTTTTAAGTATTGTAGGAATGTTTTTTTTTAAGTTGTGTTTTTTTTTTAAGTATTGTAACATGTACTCTTTTTAATTTTAAGTTGTGTTTTTTTTAAGTTGTGTTTTTTTTTAAAGTATTGTAGGATTTTCTTTTTTTTTTTTTTTTTTTTTTTTAATGAAATGATATGTGTTTTATTTTTAAATAGTTTATGTATTAAAAATAAATGGAAAAAAAAATGTGATGTGGAAAATGTGGGATTTGGGGTTGTTTGGGGACCATTGCCACCATTTTGGGGAAGTTTGGGGAAGGATTGGGGTGAAATGAGTTGGAGGGTTTTTATTGGATGATGATGAGGTGGCAATTTGGGGAAGTTTGGGGTTGGAGTGACCACTCCCTCCCCCCTAAAGTAGTAAATAAAAACTTTTTTAATATATTTTTCTAAATTTTTCCTAATTTCTCCTCTTTACAAGTTTGGCAAATTTACTCACTTAGCCTGATTAAAGTTGAGAGATGACTTCAGCCGTTAACTTTGTTCACATACCATGAGCATCATCCACACCATCACAAAGTTAATTTTCAAACAACATAACAATAAAACACAACATGACAACAACACTATTTTAGACGTATTATGAGCATCACGCAATTAGTCATTATTTGAGTTTATACATACCTATTGTGTTAACTTATTATCCAAGTTTGTGTAATGACTAATTGGGTCATGCTCATAATACGTTTAATAAAGACGATAAGCTTCGATTTAACTTTAATAATGTATAAATAACACGTATTAAGTAAATTGAAATATGTTAAATATTTTTTGTAGGCAAGTGTGATTTATTTCTGAACATTTTGTCCACCAATGGTGAGTAGGGGAATTAAATGGGTTTCCTCGAAGTGCACAATATTCCATGTCTCTTGAAATCTGAAACGCAAAGGACTGAACCAGCCAAATTTTAAATTAGTTGTATGTTTTAGCTTAATGCATATATACTAAGCTACTCCATATTTTGCCAACAGGTTTACAACTTAATTCCAGAGAGCCTTTGGGACTATCCACCCGCCATTTTTCTCATGTCGAAAACTGGGGAAACTAATGGAATTGGGGAACAAACACAGTCAACAACGGAACCAACGCCTGCGGTGTTTACGAGTAAAATGGTGTCACCAATTAATACATTTTTTGCAATGGTAATGTGGCTTGGATCTGTTCATCTTATAGTTTTGCTCAACGTGGTTTCCTTCTTGTTGCTTCCTCTAAACAAATACTTCATGTAAGTGTACTTGTTTAATTACTTATTTTTTTTGTTATCATAAATAGTTGTCACTTTCAATGGTATGTTTAAAAAGATGCACATTGCATAAAATTTCAAAGTACTTATACAAATGTTTGACATGGGTCATTGGATTAAGTATTTGCTCTTGCTCATATTCCAATTCGAACTGTGTGGGTGATTGCGTTTAATTCTTATGACCAATTAGGGATACACAACTCAAAAGCACACTATCATTAATTTTTAGCGATTAAAATGAAACAAACCTTTTGGAACAAAAGTAAGTAAAAAGATTACCCGGTATGTTGCTATTTTATGTAATTCTCCTTTATAAAATTAGTCGAATTGATTCATTTCTCATCATCAACCTGTTATTTCATTTTCAGGGTATTGGCAATGTTTGTGGTGCTTATGTTCATCCCAATTGATGAGAACAGCAAATGGGGGTTAGCTTTAGCCAGGTTAATTTATTCCCTTTGTCCCCAAAAAAAGCTATCTTATAAATTCAAAGTGCTACTTTTTGCATCAAAATTTTGTTAGTCCTTTTAAAAAAGTTGCTGCATATGATGACTTTAAGTTAAATAGAATAAAAATGTTACACCACTAGGCAGAAATCTAGAGTGATCTTTCATGACCATGATGCTTTGTATAATAATGATTTGGAGGAAATTACGCATTTTGTATTTACTTTATTATAATATCTTATACCAATGTTTACTGGCAGCTTAATGGTAATCTAGTATGTTCACCATGTTACTGAACTAATGAACATTCATTTCTGTCGAACACAGATCGTTGCTTCTATGTATAAAGTGTGGTGGCCGTTACAAAGTGTGGTTGTACATTCTAGATTTCTGTTAGTTTCGATACCATGTACGTAGGCAGTCCATTATGTTTATTCATATGCAGCACTAAATGACTTTGTTTGTTAAGCATTCTAAATGGTGTGATGTTGATCTATAGCTCCGAATCAAATATGATGGTTTACTTTCAAAATGATATTCACTAATTAATAATGTCAAGATAGAATCTTGTGGACTAAAATCACTACTTTAAGTATTATATTGTCATGTACTAAAAGTATCAAGATTATACCTAAATCTGTAATATGATCGGTATCATGATTTTTTTTTTTTTTTGAAAAGCTAAGATTTCATTAACAGACCGCCTCCAAGGAGGAGGCCGAACAAGAACTAGACGAATGTACAAAAAAGCCAAAAGGCGGCCTAAACCAAGACAAAAAAAACCAAAACTATATTACAATCATTAAGGGAACAAATGGTCGTGATTAATTTGAGGTTTCTTAAACTGGTAATGTTAGGGACAGTCCTTGATACAAATGGTCATTATAATTGTTATCAGTTTCACTTGTAGGTATCATCAATTTTGTATTTGATATATGTTTCTGATTCAAGTTGGTAATTAATAACTGCCATTGATATACGTTTTCTGAACTGCTAACTGTTAAAAACTTAATTTATACACATGACAGTTAATTTATAACATGGACTTCGTAGCATGCACTTAATATACGCCATCGTTGTCAGGTACATGTACAAGTACGTGAGAGGATATTTTCCAGCTACTCTATATGTTGAGGATATGAATGCTTTCAATCCTGATCAGTCTTATGGTAAATTTTTCCTTACATTCTCAACTTGGGTATATTTTGGAGCAGATCAAAATACCGGTCGACACAAATCGCATTTATTTAGGCAGTTCAATTCCCAATTTCTTTTTGCCATTGGGTTGAAATTGACATGAATCTACTTTATGATAGTTTAATTTAATGCAGTTTTTGGATACGAGCCCCATTCAGTTTGGCCAATTGGAGTAGGGATATTATCAGATCTTACGGGTTTTATGCCTACTGGCAAAGTCAAGATCCTTGCAAGTAGTGCTGTAAGATTTACAACCCATCAACTTCCAAATTTCCGACTTTTGTCCAATAAATGTTAAAATTTTGCTTTTATCAGGTGTTTTACACGCCATTCCTGAGGCATATATGGACGTGGATGGGACTGACATCAGCAACAAGGCAGAACTTTTCATCTCTTTTAAAATCTGGGTATAGTTGCATAGTAGTCCCCGGTGGAGTACAAGAGGCGTTTTACATGGAGCATGATTCTGAGGTTTTTTTTTTTAGTTCAGTTTGTTATAATATATAAGATGAATTATATATTCTTAAAGTTATAATTTTATATAGGTTGCTTTCTTAAAGGCGAGGAAAGGATTCATTCGCCTTGCCATGGAGAATAATTCCCCTGTCGTTCCTGTTTTTGCCTTTGGCCAGGTGATTTTCTTTGCATTTCACATTAAGAGTTTTTAGTTAAAGTACATTTGTTATGATAATTAACTATGAATAAAAGACGTGTTAACTGGTGCAGTCCTATGTTTATAACTGGTGGAAGCCACGCGGGAAGTTTTTCTTGAAATTCGCTCGAGCTATCAAGTTCACACCTATTGTGTTCTGGGGTACTTTATGGTATGTTCATATTTTTAATCCATATTTACCACATTCATATAAACCACCTTATATTATAATCACTATTGACAGTTTTGTGGCCTGTTAAATTTTTGCAGGTCTCCAATACCCTTACGGCGACCAGTTCTTGTGGTGGTTGGAAAACCAATACATTTCAAGAAGAATTCTACACCCACAATGGAAGAGGTATTTGAGTTATTAATCTACTTTTCAGGATGATTTTGTAATTTCACTCGTCTTCTGAGTACACGCATGGTGTGGTGGTTGTTGTATTTGCATGAGATGATATTACATGTTTTATAGGTTGAAGAAGTACATGGTCAGTTTGTGGAAGCACTTCAAAATTTATTCGATAGGCATAAAGCGCTAGCAGGTTATCCTGATCTTGAGTTGAGAATGATGTGATGAGATTGTGAATTTACAAGTGTAAGTTAAGAGTCCAGATTACCAGGTAATGAATAAAGTTCTTAGATGCCAATGAAGTACTTATTAACTGATTGTTTGGCTATTGGACCACTCGATACGTATAATAAAATACTTGGATAAGACTTCTTAAACTACCGTGTGAATACATGTTGTTCTTAGGCTTTTTTATTTTAAAATAGCAATGATTCCCTATACGAAATCAACCTGGTGTTGTGTTCAACCTAATAATTTCGGTCGGTGTCAGAGTTCAGTTAGAATTGTTCTTAGGGACTTTTGGAATGCAGTATGTCAACCACTGCAATCTTCTGCTTCATGACTTAATTGTTATGCCCCCTCCCTTTGATCTCTTTCATGTTACATTTGTGAGATAATGTACATGAAGGTCATCTGAGTGTTCAAATTTTGGCATTAACACCATGCAGTTATGTATTAGTCATTATATTAGCAAGAGTCTAGGGTCGTTATTAGTCGAATAGTGTTAAGGGTCGTTGGGTTGGCTTGTGTCCCAAGCCCAACCCGTTTTTCCTTTTTTGCCGTTATCACAGCCGACATTAGGACTCCTTGTTAGAGTCGGTTTTACCTCCCCCCATCTCTATAAAAGGAGGTGGGGGGGGGGGGGGGGGGGACGAGTTTGTTACATCATTCTTTCAATACTAATCAAGAAACGATTAGGGTTACTTACTTGTGCATTGATCGCTCTTTACTTTTCTGTCAATATCATAACTAGCTGTGGTGTGTTCGACTTCACGATCGGGATTATTCCGCTCTAGCAATCAGGGTTGTTGGTCGACAAGACGAACAAGTGGTATCAAGAGCTCGGTTCGCGGGTTTCGCTGGTTGTCTAGGATCGATCAAGAAGGGTTCTTTGGTGTTCGGTTCTCTGGAAGGAGCAGGAGGTTATATCCTGTTTGGGCTACCAGTTTATCGACAACAAAGGTTTTGGTGTTCAAGGTTGCAGCAAGGGTATCGACATTAAAAGGGTTCTTGGGTTTTTCGAGTTGTCGAGGTATCGACACCGGTTGAAGAAAGCTTAAGGGGTGTTGGTTTTCGGGTTTATCGAAGATTGGTTTTTTGGATCTGTTTTTTTTTTTTTTTGTTGTTGACGGCGTACACAAAGAAGAAGAAGACCAGATTCTTGTTTTTGGATTTTGATATACAAAACAAGGAAGACGTTAAAAGGGTGTTGTGATTAATTGATTTTTAATTACAAGTATTTTACTTTTCTTTTTTGGTTAAAATAAGGAAAAGAAAACAAATTTACTTTGAAGGATATTGCACAAGGGACTTTGTAATTTGTGATTGTGAGGTTTAATATATCACAAGGTTTAGCAAATTAACAAAGGGATTAAAGAATGACGGGAGCCAAGTTTGAAATCGAGAAATTCGATGGAACTGGTGATTTCGGGTTATGGAGAGTCAAGATGCGTGCTTTATTAATCCAACATGGATGTGAAGCAGCTCTGGAGGTTTTACCCGCAAATATGGATGCTACAGCGAAAGCTGAGCTAAACAAGAAAGCTCACAGTGCCATGATTTTGTGTTTAGGTAACAAGGTTCTGAGAGAGGTTACCGGGGAGACGACTGCAGCGGGGGTTTGGTCCAAGCTTGAGACTTTGTACATGACAAAGTCCTTGGCCAACAAGTTGTTCCTGAAGAAGAAGTTGTATACATTCTACATGCCGGCTGGACGTACGATTTCCGAGCATATAGATGAGTTCAACAAAATCGTTCTTGATTTAGCAAATATTGAGGTAAAATTCGAGGATGAAGATCTTGCTTTATTATTACTCACTTCTTTACCAGCATCATACGAACACTTTGTGGATACCTTGCTTTATGGACGGGAAGCTTTGACTTTGGAGGATGTGATGGCCACACTGAATTCAAAGGAAATCAAAGAAAGGTCTAAGGCGAAGGGAGATGATGGTGAAGGGTTATATGTGAGGGGAAGAACTGATCGCAGGAATTCGCATCAGTCTAGGGGAAAGTCAAGATCAAAGTCTCGAGGTGGAAGACTCAAGTGCTATATTTGCCAGTCTGAGGAGCACTTGAAGAGAAACTGTCCAAAGAATAATCGCAAGAAGTCAAATGGTTTCGTCAAGAAAGATGATCAGCCAAGCTCCAGTGGTTCGATTTATGACGGTTCTGAGGTAATGATGGTTATGAGTGCAGAGGCTCTGCTAGATTGGATCATGGATTCAGGAGGTTCATACCACATGACACCCAGGTTAGATTTATTTTTTGATTTTCTGGAATGCGATGGGGGCAGGGTACTGTTGGGTGACAACAGGGAGTGCAAGATCAGAGGTATTGGCAAGGTAAGGGTACAACTGAAAGATGGGTCAAGTTTTGTGTTACACAATGTCAGGTATATTCCTGAATTGAAAAGAAACTTGATATCGCTGGGAACTCTTGAAAAAGAGGGATATACCGTAAAAATACAGTCGGGCAAAATCAAGGTGATTAATGGTTCCAGGGTTATTTTATCTGGAACCCGAAGGGATAATTGCGTATACTCTTTGGATGGCCATGCAGTGGCGGGTGAGCTTAATGCTAGTGTTGAAGAAAAAGACAGTCTTGCGCAGGTTTGGCACAAAAGACTGGGACATATCAGTGAGGCGGGACTTCAGGTGCTAGAAAAGCAGGAGCTGTTTGGAAAAAAAAGTCTAGGTAAGCTCGATTTTTGTGAGAATTGTGTTCTGGGAAAGTCACATCGAGTCAGTTTCGGTGTAGGAAGGCACACTACTCAGGGAGTGATAGACTATGTTCATTCAGACTTATGGGGTCCGTCTCAGGTGGAATCATTGGGAGGTAAGAGGTATTTCTTATCTATTGTTGATGATTATTCCAGGAGGGTATGGGTTTATATTCTCAGGTTCAAACACGAAGCATTTGAAAAGTTCAAAGAGTGGAAGCAGTTAGTAGAAAATCAGACTGGGAGGACGGTTAAGAAGCTTAGGACAGATAATGGTCTTGAGTTCTGTAACCGGGAGTTTGAACAGTTGTGCACAGAGAGTGGGATTGCTAGACATTTGACAGTTGCCGGGACGCCGCAGCAGAATGGATTAGCAGAACGGATGAATAGAACTCTCATGGATAAGGTACGCTGTTTATTAATTCAGTCTGGATTGCCCAAGACCTTCTGGGCGGAAGCGACATGTACGGCCGCATATCTTATCAATAGGTCACCATCGACAGCGATTGAGAAAAAGACACCTATGGAGATGTGGTCGGGACATCCAAGTGATTATGGGATGTTGAGGATTTTCGGCTGTGTCGCATATTCACACGTTAAACAAGGTAAGCTCGAGCCGAGAGCGGTAAAATGCGTTCTTTTGGGGTATCCTGAAGGTGTGAAGGGGTACAGGCTATATAGGCTTGATAATGAATCACCTAAAATAGTCACTAGCAGGAACGTGGTCTTCAATGAAAGTGTCATGTACAAAGACACATTGAAGGATTCTGGTGCAGGTACTGATAAGTCTGTTGAGGAATTACAGGTTGAGGTGGAACTGCAAAGGTTAAATAATCATTCGCTTGAGGAAGATCAGACAGATGATCAGGAAGATGGCGATGATGAAGATGCAGGGGATCAGGATCATGATCAAACACCGGATCTCACAGATTATCAGTTGGTTCGGGATAGAGAGCCAAGGACAAGAACGAAACCTTTGAGGTTTCGAGATGAGAGTAATATGGCTGCTTACGCGTTTGCTGCAGCAGAGGAAGAAGATACTCATGAACCATTGACATACCAGGAGGCAGTTGCTTGTGAAGATAGTTCTAAGTGGAAAGCTGCTATGGATGAAGAGATGGATTCTCTGAGGAAGAATAAGACCTATGAGTTAGTAGATCATCCAGCTGGGCAAAAGCTGGTGAGCTGCAAATGGCTGTTCAAGATAAAGGAAGGGATTAAAGGTGTTCAAAAGCCTAGGTACAAGGCAAGGTTGGTGGCTCGTGGATTCACACAGAGGGCAGGTATTGACTATAATGAAGTATTTTCACCTGTAGTTCGACACACATCTATTCGGGTTATACTTGCATTAACTGCGTGTAGAGATTATGAGCTGGAGCAGCTTGATGTAAAGACGGCATTTTTACATGGGAATCTTGAAGAAGTGATCTACATGAGGCAGCCACCGGGATATGAACAAGGTAACAAGGTATGTTTGTTAAAGAAATCCCTTTATGGTTTAAAGCAGTCACCTAGGCAATGGTATAGGAGGTTTGATGAGTACATGCTGAGCAACGAGTTTAAGCGTAGCAGTTTCGACAGCTGCGTATATTACAGGAGTTATGCACCAGGTGAGTATATCTATCTACTGTTATATGTAGACGATATGCTGATTGCTTGTAAAAGCAAGGCTGAGATTGGGTCTATCAAGTCTTTGCTTAATAAGGAGTTTGACATGAAAGAACTCGGGGAAGCAAAGAAGATTCTTGGTATGGAGATCATCAGGGATTGGAGTTGCAAGATTCTGAGGGTGTCACAATCCGGGTATGTTTCTAAGATTTTAAATAATTTTAGAATAGACAATGGGAAATCGGTTCAGATGCCATTGGGTGGGCACTTCAAACTGTCGTTGAAGGATTGTCCGGTTAGGGATTGTGATGTTGAAAGGATGAGTAAGGTGCCGTATTCAAATGCGGTTGGGAGCTTAATGTACTTGATGGTATGCACGAGGCCAGACATAGCGTACGCAGTAAGTGTTGTTAGCAGATATTTGGCGAATCCAGGTAAAAATCATTGGGAAGCAGTGAAGTGGATTTTGAAATATTTGCGGGGTACTGCAAACGTGGGTTTGGTGTTTGGGACAAATCATGGCAACCATGTGGACGTAACAGGTTTTGTTGATTCAGACTACGCAAAGGATCCGGATAAAGGTAGGTCGATCACAGGTTACGCGTTTTTAGTACAGGGATGTGTTGTAAGCTGGAAGGCAACGCTACAACACGTGGTGGCTCTTTCAACTACAGAGGCGGAGTATATGGCCCTTACGGAGGCTGTGAAGGAAGCTATTTAGCTAAGGGGACTCTTGGAAGAGTTGGGCGTGGAGCTTAACACTGTGGCAGTTAATTGTGATAATCAAGGCGCGATTCACTTATCGCGGAATCATGCTTTTCATAAAAGGACTAAGCACATCAATGTGCGTTATCACTTTATCAGAGAGGTCTTGGAAGCAAAGACGGTTGAAGTTCTGAAGGTGGGTACTGAACACAATGCTGCGGATGCCTTGACGAAGGTGGTACCTGGACTCAAGTTTCAACACTGTTTAGAGTTGCTTAGTGTTGGTGTAGGCTAATATAAAGCCTAAGGTGGAAATTGTTATGTATTAGTCATTATATTAGCAAGAGTCTAGGGTCGTTATTAGTCGAATAGTGTTAAGGGTCGTTGGGTTGGCTTGTGTCCCAAGCCCAACCCGTTTTTCCTTTTTTGCCGTTATCACAGCCGACATTAGGACTCCTTGTTAGAGTCGGTTTTACCTCCCCCCATCTCTATAAAAGGAGGTGGGGGGGGGGGGGGGGGGACGAGTTTGTCACATCATTCTTTCAATACTAATCAAGAAACGATTAGGGTTACTTACTTGTGCATTGATCGCTCTTTACTTTTCTGTCGATATCATAACTAGCTGTGGTGTGTTCGACTTCACGATCGGGATTATTCCGCTCTAGCAATCAGGGTTGTTGGTCGACAAGACGAACATCTGAGTGTTCAAATTTTGGCATTAACACCATGCACATATTTAAATAAATGTATAGGCGACTAAATCATGTATCATATTTCACTTATACTGATTCTGCCTCAAAACATGTCAAATGGATTGTTTGTAAAATACTTGAAACGCCGAATATCTATATACATTTGGAATAATTCAAGCAACGAACCACATAAAGAAGGTTGACCAAAAGGTAAGCGCGACAGATGCCAAACCATAAGTCCACAACATGATCACGGAACATTCACTCTCACCAACACCAAATAATTGCACTATCGTACCTGCCAAATTAACAATTTTCATAAGCCTCACATAAATAACAAGACAGACTAAAATTAGTGTCTGAAGGTTATAATACCATACCAGTGTTCATGGCTGGTGGAACCGCAAACTGTAACAGAAGAACGAAAACATATAGAGGATTGGGGTGTAGTAAGCCAAGATAAAGCGCTGCTTTGACAATTAAAACGCCAGAAAGTGGCAAGAAAATGAACTTAACTGCCACAATTCCAAAAACAAGTGACAACGAGATACCAGACCCTTTTAGACCTGCAAATCATATATATATATATATATATATATATATATATATATACAGTAAGGTCAAGAATCCAAACTTAAGAATGTGATTTTATGATCAGGTTTACCTCTTAAGAGGTTTCCACCCACAATCAATGTCACAATTGGAATCGATGCGTCCCTTTGTATAAACAGAGATATAGTACTGTACGTAAGTTTTTCCTGTTATCATAAAACAACGATCAACAGGTGGTGTGAAGGATCATACCCCACTAAGGATGCTGAGTCTTGAATGACTCGTAGAGGAGCTGTGGTGCCTATGAATAGTCTGCGCATTGGTGAGACTGTTCCGATCATGAAGCCCACAATCTATTACAACAAAAATCGATATCATTTATGTGCACATACCATTAGTGATTGATGATAACAAGGTTTGGAATGAACGCATGTTGCCGTGGGTATGATTCTCAGTTAGGCTTAACTGGTTTGATTTTGTTACATCGTTTGCATATATAGTTTCTATCTCCTGAACTCAACTCTTTTAGTTACAAGTTTATCTGTGCATGATTTGAGTTAACTAAAGGAACTAGCTAATCATGAAACAACTGTGTTCACCTTTAGGTAATCTGAGCCAAATGTTTATCTGGATATAAAATGTGTTAATAAAGGAAGAGTATACCGCTCCAATGGTTGACGGTGCAAACACCGCTTTCAAGTTGATGTGTTTTGAAATCTTCCCCAAGTTTTGCTTCATCACATTTATCATTACCTAATTCAAACCACATTGTAACTTTTAATATCAAACCTGAAAAGTAAATTCAAATGACAGTACTCCAAGTTCCAGAAACAAAAAAGAACCTTTACTTTTCCCTTGATGTTAGTGGAAGGCGCAGGCAAAGGAAGCAAACTTTGGGTCAAATCTTCTTGCACGATTCCTTTTTCGTTACTACCAGAATCTTGGGAGTGACTTGTGGAAATCCGTACTAGGTTGTAAACGTATAACCACAAATATACAGCTCCAGTCTGATGAGTATTCAATTAGGACCGATTGATGCGATATTTCAGAACAAATAAAAAGTTGCTAGAGATTAAAAGTAAATACTGCTGATGATAGTGAAGCATAAGCCATGCTATACTCATGACAAATATTAGGATCTCCAAAAGGACTAGCTGTTTCTTTGCATACAGCTGGTAGTAGTATTAAAAGCATACTACCCATGTTTCCTGTTAATCAGAAATCATAAGTACCCATGTTTCCTGTCCATTAGTTACATTCATAATATGCATCACGGTATTATAAGTTACCTGCTGCACAGGAACCAAGGATGAGGCCCTTTAGGTGCCGAGGTGGTTTAGCAATGATCAAAAGTACCCATCCAAGTGCCGAACCGATTATGTATGTTAGAAAGATATTAACAGGCATAAACCACCTATAGTTTGCAACCGCTTGATCATTAAATGTTAATTTTGTTTTTGAAGCATGGATTCTGATTAAAGCAGGTTAATTGAAAAACAGGAAAAAGAACCCGCGGAAGAAAACTAACATTGATATCATGCTTTCGTAAGTGATTGTACTAGCCAGGTTGCTGCCTACAAGTGCTGGATTAAATACAAAGAACACAATCTGTTCACAAAGGACAGATCTTTGTAAGACGCTTAATTAAAAAAATAAAAAAATCAATCTTTAATGAATTACTAGCAATTCTAAAACTAACAAACTGCTATGGAATGTAAATATATCGATTACTATATATAGGAATCCACAACAAGACATATTGAATCTTGAATCATCTAGAAATATACTCTATCGAGTAGCGATTACATTTGAAACAGTTGTAGAGTGCAACAATGCTGTGTATATATTATGCTCCATAACAAGGAAAAATGAATCATTAGTCAGATTAGCAAAATATTACGGAGTACCATTTAGAGCAGGATCAAAATCAGGATAAGCACTTCATGGTCAATCGAACAAAATTAGGATCATCAAAACTAGTCCTAGAATACATTAGATGCTATGTACACTACGACTCTATCATATCATAAGTCATAACTATCTACATTGACTACTTTATATCAAAAATATAAAATGAAGTTCTCAATGGGTTCAACTGAACTGTTGAACTTAACGCCACTCACTAGCTAGTAGTTTATCATCATGATCATCACACTATCTTGGTTGACTTGAAAAACAGAGAAAACTTACATTGTTGATCTGCTTTCTTGTATTCTGTCCCAAGATATCAATAGAGTCCAAGGCAAGAAATGAGCCAAGTGTGGTAACTATGAGTACTTTGAGAACAGACATAGAAGCAGCACAAAACAGATCCAAAAACCCCATTGATCTCTATTACAAAGCTAGCGTTGACAGAAATTCCGAAAATAAACAAAATCTGATAAAGATTTGTAAAGCCATTCACAGGTATATATAAAAAACAGTTAACAATAAAGTTTCTACGAAAGGGACAATTTTTTGTGAACTGACATTGTTGGAAGTATTATTAGTTAAGTACAAACTACAAAGCAACAAACATGCATGGAAATTTATATTCAACTATGTTTAAACTATGTATCAACTAGTTCATAATTTAAAAAACAACTTTTACTAAACTATGACCGGCCATATTAGCAAATAAACGTATTCCTAAGCTTAATGCGCGAAAACAATAAGAAATTAGCTCAAGGAGTACTAAGAGCGATTAAGAATCTCGAGAACCTTAAACAAAAATGCAGAAGTGAGTGTACCCCGAGGCTCTCCTCTCTCCCTCTTTTTTAGCCAACACCCAACTTAGAAACAACATGACGTATGAATTTATGATTGACAACATTTGATATTAGATACGCAAGAATTGTATATTTAGAAAGTGAAAAGAAGTGGATCAAAAGATGGACTTTTTTCATATGGATGAACCCAAAGAATATAATACTTATTACACACATGGTAATGTTGCAAAAATGGGCCGAATCGGCCGATTAATCGTTAATCGGACGTATACCTTGTAGAATTTTGAAAATCGGTCAAAAAATGGTCTAGGCAAAAAAAGGGTCACTAATCAGTCAAAAATCGGCCAAATCGGTCAAAAATTGGCCAAATCGGTCAAAAATCGGCCAAATCGATCAGCTTTAAAAAAATAAAAATTTAGGCATTCTACTTAATTTGGGGATCGTTTATTTCACTTATAACGCACAATGAGCCTCATAATCAGAATTTGAGCCTTTTATTGAGGTTTGGAAACATAGTAGGCTTGGAATCAGTTACGATCTTTAGTTTGGTCTCCAGAAATACTCAAAACATGCAAAAAATACTAATCCAATTAATCACCGATTAATCCCGCCTTGGCCGATTAATCGCTGCAGGGTGGTCGACCGCCCGGCTATCGTTTCACGATTTTTGCAACATTGCATGGTATATTTAATCTTGAACGTTTTAAAGGATGCTAAGACCATGCGTACTGGGCGCTGAAGCACCCAAAATATCCTCCAACAACGCCCTTCTCCCCAAAACGGAGGGGCGTTGTTGATGTTAAAATCCGAAACTTTGTGGTTCTGACAGCGCCTTGTGCTTTTGATTATTCGAGGAAAAGAGCCGTTTGCAACGGCTAAAAATGCAACGGTTCTTTTTTTTTTTTTTTTTTTTTTTCCTTCACTATTTTGACTATATAAACACACAAACATATATTTTTTACACCAAAACAATCTCAAACACAATCCACTCTCAACAAATTTTATACAATCTTTCACTTTTTTATACAATGGGTTCTCCTTCGACGTCTTCCCATATTTTTGAAACTAGTTCGGATGACGATTTCTCCGACCGAGAGCTAGAAGCGGTGTCTCTTGCTGCTGGGGCTGTAGCTATGTACGTTTTGTTTGTAATGGTTTTATTTTATATTATGTGTGACGTTTTTTTTTATTGTAATGTTTTAGACTTTATTTTAATAAAATTGTATTTTTATTTATATTATTTACTATTATTAATTAGTTTTTATTATTAAAAAAAATAAAAAGGAATAAAAAAGGACTGTCACGTGTCAAACAACCCCCCACTCTCCACTACACCACTTTTTCAATAAAGCCCCATCCTACCCAACATGCCACGTGTCAAACAATCCCCCACTCTCCACTTCTCCCTACTACATATAGTCTAAAGATCATTAGCTATGTACTGTAGTGTTGTCAGCTTTTAATATTAAACTGTTAATGGGAAGATAAGGGTTAAGAATAAAGGTAACATAATACTTTAGGATGAGTTTATAGTAGCATATGTAAAAGACATTTTCTGCTTGTGGTCCAAGCCTAAACACTTTTAAGATTCTTTTTCAAACATGTAAGTTCCGCCAATCAAAAGAAAGTAACAAGATTTTGTTTTTTAGTAAAGCTTATTTATGAAGATACGGAGTAATAAGTTTTTGCTTGCCTAAGTACTTTTTATTTCCTCTATTCCTTTAGTTTTTGACATAATGGGTCTAAAAGCCACATTGAGATATGGGCCAAAATGTTTCTAATCATTATGTAATTGTCAACTATTTTAAGCAAAATATTCTAATTTCTACGCCATTTAAGCTGTTGAATGGCATATGGTTTTTACATCAACTGATACACGCGATTTTTTGATCTAATAGTTTGTCCGATTCGCCATATGTTTCTCTTCTTCTTTATAGTGGTTTGTGCGAATAAAGTGTGTATGCCATTATGTCAAATTGTCAACATATTGTAAAAAGGAAGCTAACAAAACTAGAATGTAAATAAATAGTGTACATGCGCTCCAGAACCAGAGAAGTAATGCTGTATTATATTAGCAAATTTCTGTATTTAGGGGTGTTTGTTTAAGCTTATATGCGGGCTTATGAACTTATTTGATTTCAGCTTATATTTCATAATCTCCAATTTTTCAGCTTATTTTAAAATTTATGGGCTTAAATAAGCTTATTAATGTATGATATAAGGAGTTTGTATAAGCCCATAAGTCTCGAAGTAAGCTGGAGAATTGGGACTTATGAAATATAAGCTCTAACCAAATAAGCTTATAAGCCCAAATATAATCTTAAGCAAACACCCCCATAGAAAAGAGGAAGTGCGGATTTGAGCCCGGGCGTGACATTCATTTTTTTTAGTAGTTGCTGTGTAGAGTACGCTACAACTCGTTCGCACCAATGCTTTGTATACAATGCCTAAAACGATACTTAAACCAAGTGTTACATGATCGATAACAAAAGGTAAACATTCTATCTGATTATTCACATATATGTATAACTTAAGTTAAATTACTGCACACTCAGCAAATCTAGTGAAACAAATTGAAGGTAGGTAATAAATTGAAGAAAACAAACTAAAACTTATAGGAATTTAGTGACCTGTGACAATGTGACATGCCATTTAAAGTATCACAATAATATAGAAGTGGGACAGAATTCTTACCTATGAAATTGTCCTTTCCTATGAAATTGCGACCTTGTGTTAATTTTTGTTAAAATCTCGATTTTTTTGTAAATGTTCCTGGTTCATAAACATTGTGTTTCTAGTTTTGTATATATTCTTTCATAAATGCACCTGATCAACATGTTTCTTGGTTCCGTCTCTAGGTGTGGTTTTGGGTTTTCCCTCATCACATCAGTTTCACCTCATGAATTTACACTTCCAATTTCATTTCCGTTAATTTTCTCTCAACCTTTGTAGGACATTCACTCTCTTTCCCTAAATTTTCTCATTTTTTTATCATTTAAAAATACATCAAAACACACGTACCCACACATAATGCACATACAAATAAATATTATATTATTTTCTCTTTCTTGGTACTTGTATTTTCATTGCGGGAGTAAAGTGCAGCTAGAGAAAAGCTATGAGCTTTCCCTCAAGTGGGGGTGCAGTGTTTGCTTGATTCCCGCTAGGGAAAACCTCTTTCCCGTGAGTTTCCTCGCTACACACCCTTTAATCTAACAGATGACGATCCACGGTATGAACTATGAAGAATTTAATGGTGCGTTTAGATGAAGAAAATTTTCGTTAGTTTTTTACTTTTAGTTTTGTATAAAAAAGAGGGGATTTAATTTTCCACAAAACATAGAAAATCAGTTCATATGATATTGTTTTCTATTTTGAATAAAAGAAGGGGGTTAAAAGGGAAACAAAACAAACACAAAAAATGTGTTTTGTAATTTCTTTTGTTAAAGTAAGAAATGCAAATTTTCTATTTTGTAGAGAATTTAATGGGAAACTTTTGATTTGAACGTAATCACTATATTTTATGCTTTGTACAAAATATTTTGTGGAAAACAATAATATCCTTGACAAAAGATCAATATAGAACTCATATTTGTCATAGAATCAATCAATCAATCTTAGCCATTTATTTTTTTATCAAAATAAACAAAATAAACTTTCACCCTTTTTTTAAAAATTAAATATCTCGCAAACCGTAATCATTAAGCGAAAAAAATTATACAACTGCAACGAGAATTAAATTATCTTTCTATAGATATGCATTGTTATATACTTTCGACGAACTTTTTTTTTTCGACGAACTTTTTTTTTTCAAAATTTTCGCCCAGATAAATCACATGTGATTCGTTAAAATCACATGTGATTCGTTAAAATCAAATCATATGTGATTTTTACAAATCACATGTGATTTGTAAAAATCACATGTGATTCGTTAAAATCAAATCATATGTGATTTTTACGAATCACATGTGATTTGTACAAATCACATGTGATTCTTTCGTAAGAATCATATGTGATTTGTAAAAATCAAATCATATGTGATTTTTACGAATCACATATGATTTTTCTGGGCGAAAATTTTAAAAAAAAAAAGTTCGTTGAAAAAAAAATGTCCGTTATAAGTATATAGAATTGCATATCTATAGAAAGACAATTTAATTCTCGTCATGATGATATATTTTTTGTAGCTTGAAGATTTACCGTTTGCAAGATATGTTGTTTAAAAAAAATGTTGAAAATGGTTTTTTATTAATTTAGATAAAAAATGAATGGCTATGATTGGTTCATTGGTTCTATGGCAAATATGAGTTCTATATTGATCTCACCTTTAATATCCTTTTCTAGCTAAACGTGAAGTGTTTAATTGAAGTTTAGTAAGACAAACTAAATTAGTAAACTAAACACTTGCTATGAGACGGGATGTTACGTTTTACCCATCAATTCAAGTTCCACTTTTAAGCTAAAGATCATTGTATTACATTCGAATAGTTAATGCTTATGCAAAAGCAACGAAATAAACCATTTCCTTATAAAGACAAGCTAAAATACACTACAATATATATGCACCTGGTACTTGTGTGTTAGGATTGAGCTCACAACTACCTGTTTATTCATAGATATTGGTAATGTAAAAGCATGTCAAGATAAGTTTAAACCGTTTAATTCTCCAACATACGACATTTCACATATCTAAATTTCCTCTTCAGGACCTTTATCTCTTATTTCTTATGTCTCCGTTGTCTTTGTGAATAAAATTCCAAACGCAAACTGTTTTTATGTTCGCGCTATGGTCGAAAGGCAGGTTTGAATATGCAAATAAAAAGGAGAATATCGATACATTTGTTTCAAAATTGGCCATATCTCCTCGCACGCACCTTCATTTTCCAGAAAATTCCACCTTTTTTACCGCCGTCTCATTCCGATCATGATGACACCCGTCTGTTCCATTTTCATGCACACCGGATTCCGACCCGATTGAATGGGAGATGTTGCAATCCAGTTGCGAAATGAAGGTCACACGACCAACAAACGGGACCGTTTTCGCCTAACAGTTTCTAGTCTGCGATATTTTACGAAACAATTACGATTGTCTTAACATAATGGGTTTGGCTCCACGACATTTGACAAGGCTGGACTTACCTTTCCCATAAAAACATCTAATGAAAATTTGAATCTATGCTTTGTTCCTATAAATACCTGTTTATTAAACCAAAGATTCATCTTCATTTACATACAAGTGTATTTCACGTCAATTTTTCTCACATTACTTCATCATGTTTTTCAAATGCATTCGTAAACACTACTCAATATTATCTAGAAACGCAAACCCAAAATTTTCAAAGGTGAACAACAAAGTTCAAAGGAACCACAAAGCTCAACGACATAGTTCATCCCAGCCCTTGAGTTTCTTGATGGTTACTCGGGCGGTAATTCTAGGTCACTAAGTTAGACGGTTGTCTGAAAGTTAGCATGTTTTTACATTTCATAATGAATTTTCTAAATAGATCATGTTATTCTAGTTATAAATCTGGGTGATATAAATATTGAAGGATCCCTACTGCCCTCGAATCATTTACAAAGATCATGATCTACTTCGTTGGAGGTGTTCCTCTTGGTTTGATTTTCAATTCGATCATGTTTCAACACAACATGGCATCTTTTTGATTCATTGCTAGATCTCAATGAAGACAAATGACCGACTAATAATCGTGTGATCAGATACCATCTTTCTTCCTTTCAATCACCCTCCACAATCATCCATAAAAGGAATCTTACCTTCTTCAAGGCATGTGGATAGGTTGTGAGGTTTTTATGTGTTGAGATGGATTTACTTTGTAGTGCATAGTATCTGGATTGTAAATTGAGTGTATTGGGAATGTATTACGAAGTTGTTGTGAATGTATTATGAACTTTTTTTAGTTTGTTTATTTGGTTTTCATGCTTTTCCTATCTATTTCATTTGAAACGACATGTATGAATATTTGCGTCAGTTGTCATTCTTTCATCCTGGTCGTTGATTTCTTGTATAAATACTTCTCATTATTTTTTAAATCAAGCATCATCGTTCCAATATCAAACATCATTGTTAACTAAGCTAGTAAGTGTTAAGAAAATGTTGTCTCATGCCACAAAAACAAGAAGAAGAAAAAAAAACGTTTGGATGTGGTATGGACCTCCAGTTAAAATCCCCTTCTGCTATCAGATCTCCGTCTCCATCTCTCTCACGGAACATTAGACCCCTTCACATGACCAACGAGACAAATTCTTTAATTAACCAGTTTATAGTACAAGGTACCAGGCACAAAAAAGAAACGAAAGCACACCTGGATGATTATAAATTGCGTATTAATGCCATTCACGAGATGAAAGAAGATCTAGTATGGGCGGAATGCTAGTTCGATTATGTGTTAACAGAGTTTAGGATTCAAGAGAAGAAAATTAATGAGATCAAGGTTCAAATTAAATACGTTTGAAAACAAGTGTAAGGGTTGAACTCAAAAGTACTTATGCATGGTTTGTTACCAACTTAATTAATTTAAGTGTCTTTGTCGCTTTTGTTTGTTTCTACTTTGTTTAATACTTTCGCTACATTTCGTAACTGATTCGCAGAATCTATCTTTATTTACCTATCAGTGAAATGTACTGTATTTATGGTAATTTTTGGTGCAACGTGCTGTTGGAGTTTTGGATAAATATTAATACTTGTATGACTAGAATCGAACTTGAGACCTCGGGATTGCACACGTTACGAATGAGTATCAAGAAGTAAATAATTAATGTATATTAAATGTTATGTATATATATTTATTATTTGAACACAAGAAAAGGACTAATGATCGTTAGTTATTAACAGTATGGACTAACTATCATTAAACGTAAAGGAAAAGGACTAGATTGTAATTAAGATGACGAGAAGGTTCCGGAACACCCTCTAGGGTGCAAAACCGGTCGATCCAAGGGAAGGGTAATCCCTTGCCCTAGCTTGTCCTCCAAGATTACTTCTAGTATAAATATAAACACAAGGGTTCATTGTTTGGGTAATCTTTTGTACACACACTAAACCCTAAAGTGTTTTCTTCTCCTTCTTTCCTCCTAAATCCGATCGTACAAACCCTAAGGGTTCTAGGATCGTTTTTTTGCTTGTAATAAATATAGTTCTTGTGGTTTTACTAGCATAAACTTGATATGGTTTAATTCGTGTGTACAAGAACGAGGTAACAACTCACTATAGTTGTTATCAAGGAATCGATCAATAAAACGGTAAGGGATTGATCATTGATTCATATAAACCCTAATTAGGGTTCTTCATATTGTTCAAGACAATTGCTTTTGATTCTTGTTCGGGCTAGAATCAATACGGTACGCTCCTTTTATGTTTATGTTAATCCTTTACGTGTTATAATTGTTCCTACGCTTCCGCATATGTGACTACTTGATTTACTTAATAATATGATAGTCTTGATTATTAAATTCCAACAGTGGTATCAGAGATTGCTATAACATGTAATTGATTACATAAAACACATAAAAATCGGATCTTTAATGTTTTAGATACATGTTAAGATTGTTTTGAGATCTAGGGCTTGTTAAATTTTGAAACCCTTAATTTTGGGGGGGTCGATCACTCCTTTATCCAAATTAGGGTTTGTGGATTCAATATTAAGTGAATTAGTAACCCTAGGTTGTTAACAAGATTTATGTGTTAATTGAACGTATCTTGTGACCTAATTAATAATTGTTTGAGATAGACATGTTCCATGGATCTAGGTTTTAAAATAAAAAATTACGAAACCCTAACCCTATATTTGGGGGGTACGATTTCCATAAACCCTAATTAGGGTTTGTGGTTTAATTTTTTTAATTAATTGGATTAGAAACCCTAGGTTTGCAACGTGTTTATGTGAACTATGTGGTAATTGTTATGCATGAATCCATGACGAAACATGCATGTTAGTCATGGATTGGATTAATTGTTTAATTGTTAGAACTTGTTTTACACATGTAATAATTAGATAATTCTAAAAATTGGGGATGACTCCAATTATATATTAAAATCAATTAATGTGCAATTTGGTATATGTTTACTATGACTTACGCAATTGACTTTGTCAATGCATGTGGCTCACCTGTGCAAGGTGAAAGTCTTAGTTAAACCATATGCATACTTGACATCTAGATATTGATTTTATTTAGGATTGTTTAAAAGGTTGCATGTGGCTAGATGTTTCACTAACAATTAATTGTTTTTCTTATTAGTTAATTGTTGTTTTCTTTTAAATTACTTGTTTATTGTTGTTTTTGTTATATGTGATATGTTAAAGTAAGCAATAAAAGGGTAATTTTCAAAGAAAATTAAATTGGACTAATAACGGTGAAACATAAAGTAATAAAGTAAGGATCTTGCAGAGTCTTATGTGCCGCTAGTGGTCCGATTCGCACGGTAATCAGCTCCCAGGCGAGACTAGCAAGATCTAAACTTTGTCACTTAATTTTTAAGATTAAGATCATAAACTTTTGCTTGATTGATGTTTTTGTACAATAGTGTGTGAAAGGCGGACCAAAGTTGACAAACTGTGTGGTGGGTTTATCTGGAGAGGGGTTTTTTAAGAGATCCGCTCCTACCGGCTCTCCGGGCCCGCTTGTGCGTCAACTGCGACTTACCTATATCACTATTTACGTACACTATCATCTTAAGGGTGATTTACCTCAATTCCACGCGCCACTTTTGTGGCAAATATCCGAATAACATGTAAGAGTAGGATATGTGGGCGATAATTGTTGGTACTTCTTTAATTGGTGAACCCAATACCTCAAGTACATAGTTTTGGTTTACTCTTAACTAATTGGTTAATAAAAATTGTTTTGAAAACTAATGATACAAAGATGAGTGCATGCATCTTTGTACATGTTTTTGTCACACCAAAATAAAATACCCTAAAATTTAAGTTACATGCCATCCAACTATAAGGAACACTTGGAATTAATTTTGGGTATGCGTGAGACCTGGACCAAAATTAATGACAAGGTAAATTTCCGAGTGTGCGTGAGACCACACATGGATAATTTACAGTTTCTAAGTTAGACGACTTAATTAAGCTGATGCGTGAGACCTAGAGCTTAAGGCATGAGATGGGATGAAACATGCTTACATGACATATTGATGAATCAATATGATGTAAATCCCATAATGATCTAGGAATTGTAAAATTATTTGCCAATTATTGTTCGACAATTACCTAGTTGAATACTATCATTACTAGCAGATCAACTGATGCAATGGTACTATGACAATTAGGATCCTAGCTTTAAGAAAATTCTATGGTTTATATGAATATTTACCAATGGGTATGTTATTTTCTTAAAGAGCTATTATCGAAAATACTAAATTGAATTTTGTAAATTCTTTTAATTGTATTAATGCAACGATAAACCGTAAACATGGGTTATTCTTTATTAGTAAATTGATCTACACCCGTAGGGGTTTTGGTTAGAGTCAATTTCATTAAAAGAATAAACCAAGTCTCCTTTCATATGAGAAGCGTGAGACTAAATCCTATTCCTTTTCATGAATGAGAAAGGTATGATGGGAAGATTAGAATTGTCTAAATTCTAAATACATAACTCATAGCAAGTTTTAATCGTTAAGGTTATTGCGAATTTATGAGTTATTAAATTAGAAGCTAGACTAATTACCGCATAATGGTAAAAGACAAGCTAGTATATCTAGTTGTTTTGTTTTAACCATTTGAAGGTACTACATACAATTGTTGGAATTGTAGACCTATTATGGAAGAAATTGCATGCCAATTTTTCAAGTTAATAGTAAGCAATGTGATGAATCACATTTGATGTAAATGTGGATAGTCCATCAATTACGTAGTAGAATACAATCTTTTAGAACCTAAGTAAATTGTTATGAATAGGTTTTGTCAAAGATGTAGGAAAGTAACAAGGACACTCTTTCCTTTCACTGGTTTATGAAACACTTATTATGGTGTCGAATTCAGTGGGAGTAATGTGTTCTTAGTACTGAATAAGGGATTATTGTAAGTTCTCTAAATCAGTGGGAGTTACAAGATTTATTGTCTTGATTGTAACTCGGATTATCTTTTGAATGCCTCAAGATAATTACTTTCCAAATATAGATACTAATATTTTCAAGGATAGTCATGTGCGCTTCCTTGATTGATTGAGTAACTCTATATCTACTAAGTTATGTTAATGACACAATCATATTGATCATATTAACAAACGCGTGTAGTGTTGTTCATGTTGTAGATGATGTTGTTCCATGCACAAGTGGGAGAAATCTTTATTGTGTGCAAGGTACAACATATAACAATATGATTTAGTAGATTCTCTTAACTTCAAGGTAAGAGATTCTTGTTCTAATATAATTTGTACTTATCTATCCTAAGGAACACTTGGAGTTAATTTTGGGCATGCGTGAGACCTGGACCAAAATTAATGAGAAGGTAAATTTCCAAGTGTGCGTGAGACCACACATGGAAAATTTACAGTTTCTAAATCAGATACTTATTAGAACTTGTGTCAATATGATAACAAGATTACTTCAACTTTAATATTTATGTATTATTGGAATGACATAAATGCATGAAGTAATGTAATACTACTTCAATAATTATGTATTCTTTGAATGACATAAATAAGTGGAGTAATAAGTTAACTTGAAAATACTAATGAAACCAAATGATGGTGTTCATGATTACTTTAGTTATAAATATTTATACTTTAATGTAAAGTTATAAATGAAGTCTTTTAAGACTTAGTATAATCTAAAGTAAGACGTTAAACTGTTATGTCCTCTTTATTAAAAGACATATACAAGAAGTCATTGAGTTGATTAATGATTTATAACGTGTAGTGGGATTATAACAGTTTATGTCTTCTTAATTGAGACATGAACATGAAGTGACTTATTTAATAAGTACTTGAGTTATAAAGCATGCAAGAGGCTTGAAATTCTATTTCATCATTAAGATGACTTAGTTGGGAAATAGGTAAGCCAATAGGAATACAAAGTTATCTTTCATATTGTTAGATTATCTCACAATATGAGTTCTAATGAAATATCACATATTTGTGGTGTGTTCAGTTAGGAAAATCAAAATTTATTTGTATTGGTTGATTAAAGATAACTATAACTTCTTTTCTTCCAAAAGTTATCAAGGTTAGAAAATTGAGTATGGATTGAATATACTAAATTAGACTCCTAGAAGATTTATAAGACACCAATTAATTATGGAATGTGATGAATCACATTAAGTCTTAAATTGAAGTTCTGAATTTGTTAAACTTCTGATGAAGCTAGATATTAACAAACGAATGTCAGGAACTATCATGTGTATTTGTAATATCCCAAAAGAGAACAATATGGTGTTGCTTTAATTGCTAATTATTTATAGATTATCTATAAATAATAAAAAGCAAGTGTGAGTTTTATTTTGTGGAGATAAAGTTACAAGATACAGAATCTTCTAATATACACTAGCGAATATCATGATGAGATTAGACATGTAAATGTTAGATCTCAAATGATGGAATTCTCATTCATAGATCCACTTGGATATCTCAGATATTTGATTAATATGCTGAGGATTATATGATGAAGTATTACCAAATAATGAATTGGGTAAATTACTTATACTATGAATGTTATAGATGCTGTTCATAAAGATATTCAAATTTTACAAATTTGGTTTATCTTAATTCTTAATAGTTAGAGAATGATGATGAGTTTATTTAAAGATAGAAAACCCTAGTGGTTTAAATCTTTATGTAGAAATCATATGGACAATATTGTACACATATTTAATGTATGTCTTGTGACAAGATTATTAATCATACTTAAGTAATTAACTATGATTGAATACTCTTTCATAAGCACATTAAATATATAAAGATAATAATTGTCATATCTATTTTCATTTATATGAAGGATGACACTGGAATATCAAAACTCTTTCTTGAGTGATTACTTGAGCGAGGACGGTAAGTAATCGAAAGGATTTTTGAATTCATAATTATTTTGGAAGTGTACAAAGTGTAATAATCCATGAATGGATTAATGCATGCATCTATGAAATATTCTTATGTTTAATTATTAAATCCATTGTTTGATTTATAATTGAAATAAGACAATTTCTAAGTATTCCTAAAAGCTAGTGGGAGTATTATGTTTATCTTCTTAAATAATATATGTTGTATAACATATAGGAAGTAACATTCCATATAAGTTAAATTTTAAGTCTTAACTTGGAATGAAACTTTACTTGAAAAATTTAAGAAGTAAAACATACAACCTTGGAAATATATGTTTATTAATATAAACATATGTGGTAATAAAACCTAATAAGACATGACATATCATTTAGAAAGTCTAAATGAGAATATATCTTTTGATAAGTTAGAACATGAATGAAGTCTAAGTATGATTCTAGGATTTTTCATGTTATTGTTGTATCATGTTTAAATGCAAAATGATTTGACAACATTTGATATCTAATAAAAGATATTTGATAAATTGTGTAATGGATATTCTAATCGAATATGTTTGGACTTAGAATAATGATCCTCAACCTGGAATTGCTCCTAAATTCTAAGTATAAACAATATGGCAAGTTGTTGCGTAATTGTTATGGCCAACAAATCTTGAAAGATTATAAGGCATCGTAATTACACAATTGATATTAAGTTTACGGAATAGTTAAAAGGCATATTGTAGTTTTATACAATAGTGCTTGTTTAATTGAGATGACACTCAATACTAGTCATGGTAGGATTTTATCCTTGATAATGGCCATGTGAACTAGTTATGCTTAACTAAGAAGCATAGTTGCATTATACATTAAAGAATTAGAATACTTTAAACTTTAAAATTGTTTGAAAGTTTAATTGTCATAAATTGGTGATTGAGGATGTCACACCATTTATGAAATAATATGTGGCAATATCAATATAGTTGATTGCACACATACAAGAATTTAAATAATTCTTGAAATAAGTATTCTCAAAATTTTATAGATCAAAGTTAGTTGATTTATGCCTTGTCAACAAGTATGATAGACATGACTTGAGGCATAATTCATTAACAAGTAATATCATGCATTGATCTATTTAATGTTTGGATAAAGGACATTAAACAATTATTATTTATAATGAATTAAAGTACTTAGTACGTTTGTTTTCATTAATAATAAATTGTGTCCTATATTTGCATGTTTAAATCCATGAATAACTTATGTTATTCTAAATTGTCCATTGTCAATTGATGATATGGGAATATCATTAAACTAAGACAAATCTGAGTATTGGTTAGAATATACTTGAAAGTATATTGATGCGCAGACATACCAATTTCACATGATATTCAATGAATTGAATATAGGACTTATCCCAACTACATGATTTTACTTTGTGGATCTTGTCAGTAAGTAAATCATGAATTTAGTTATCCTCAGACTTGAGATACCAGATAAGTGTCATGGATGTAGTGCATTTCTGTGAAGCAGTTTACCGCTTACCGTAACTGGGAGTTATAAGGATTGTTTTCAGAAATGTTGCAAAGTCTATGGGTTATTCTTGTAGTCAAGAAAGAATTTGTTCCTTCAAATTTGTTTTGAAGTTTAATACTGTTGGGCCCCTCGTAGGGTTGACAAGGTGTTTGCGTGCGCACGCCCAAAGTCTATCTGGAATATGTTCAGATGTTTTGGTAATCTTGCCCAATCATAAACAACGAGAAACGGAATTGTTAATTAAAGAATGACTGAGATCCATATCTTTATTAACGTGGTATTAGTAACAAAATGATAATAATAATGATGAATCATTAAAGGTTTTCCAGGAAACCTAGCTCGAGTTGTACTAGGGGCATTGGCGTGTTGCTAGACGCTAACCAATGTCATTACACTATTAATAGATATCCAAGTGGGAGCTATTGGAGTTTTGGATAAATATTAATACTTGTATGACTAGAATCGAACTTGAGACCTCGGGATTGCACACGTTACGAATGAGTATCAAGAAGTAAATAATTAATGTATATTAAATGTTATGTATATATATTTATTATTTGAACACAAGAAAAGGACTAATGATCGTTAGTTATTAACAGTATGGACTAACTATCATTAAACGTAAAGGAAAAGGACTAGATTGTAATTAAGATGACGAGAAGGTTCCGGAACACCCTCTAGGGTGCAAAACCGGTCGATCCAAGGGAAGGGTAATCCCTTGCCCTAGCTTGTCCTCCAAGATTACTTCTAGTATAAATATAAACACAAGGGTTCATTGTTTGGGTAATCTTTTGTACACACACTAAACCCTAAAGTGTTTTCTTCTCCTTCTTTCCTCCTAAATCCGATCGTACAAACCCTAAGGGTTCTAGGATCGTTTTTTTGCTTGTAATAAATATAGTTCTTGTGGTTTTACTAGCATAAACTTGATATGGTTTAATTCGTGTGTACAAGAACGAGGTAACAACTCACTATAGTTGTTATCAAGGAATCGATCAATAAAACGGTAAGGGATTGATCATTGATTCATATAAACCCTAATTAGGGTTCTTCATATTGTTCAAGACAATTGCTTTTGATTCTTGTTCGGGCTAGAATCAATACGGTACGTTCCTTTTATGTTTATGTTAATCCTTTACGTGTTATAATTGTTCCTACGCTTCCGCATATGTGACTACTTGATTTACTTAATAATATGATAGTCTTGATTATTAAATTCCAACACGTGCCACATTTGTGACTACGTTATTTACGATGTGATTACGAATAGATTGTGAATATTAAGTAGGGTGGGGAGGTAACTAAAAAGACGTTTCTTGTATTCCCAATAAAATCAACCAGTATCACGCGTAATGCACGTGATATCTGTCGTATAAAAACCATACATACTTTCCATATTCTATCCCAAAACTTTGAAACAACCAACATACTATAGAATCATAGTTTCTAGATATGACTGTCTTCCACAGTCTATATTCTTGTGCGGATGGTTTCACAAAACTTCATATTCTGGTGATGACGTTATTGTTGCATCCAATGGGTATACTTCAGAGATTAACGGCATAGTTCAATAAATCTACAAAGGTGAACGACAGAGTTCATGTCCCGTGACTATGAAAATCCTATGTGGATTCGATCTATGGTAATTTAAGTCCAGAGCTAATATAAAGGAAAGTACATCATCTAGTAATATTTTTCTCTCATGTTTCTGGATGAATGCCCTTCCTCATTTGCATAGAGTGCCTTGATGAAGTAATTTCAATCCATAGCTAATAGGAAGGTAAGTACATCATGTTTTTAGTTATGCACTAATTGTATTACAAAGATGTTGTGAATGTACTATTTTTCAAACTTGCAATTTATGCACTACTTGTATTACAAAGATGATGTGAATAAGATGTTATATTGTTTAATGGTATGACGTTATCCTTGTCACTTTTGTTTCTTCTTTGAGTAGTAGTTTCGTTATATTTCGCAAGACAAATCCTCGCAATAGGCCATCTATCCTTACTTTGCATTCACAGGAAAAAAAGTGTATTTGTAGTTGTTATGTGGGGTACAAAGGCTTTTGCTATGCTATGACACGTTTTAAATACGTAAGACCACTTAAGGTTACAAATAGTACAACTTGCCACATTTATGAATACGTTGTGTGTTTACGAAGTGATTACGTACAAGTTGTGAATATCTAATGCATCGGGGTAACTGATTAGACATTTCTTGTATTCCCAATTAACTGTAATCGGTATCACACGTCATGCATGTGATAGTCGTCCTATATGTAAAAACGTCTAATCAGTTACCCCCACCGCATTAAATATTCGCAACCTGATCGTAATCACTTCGTAAAAACACACCGTATCCCAATACATTGTACCCAGTATCACGCATCATGCACCTGATAGCCGTATTATATAAACCATTCATGTATTCCATAGTTTCTATCACAAAACAACTAACATACTACAAAAAAACAGAGTTTCCAAATATGGCTATTTTCCACAATTTTTTTTTTTTTCTTTTTTTTTTTTTCTTTTTTTTTTTTATTTTATTTTTGTAAGGATGGTTTCATAAAACTTCATATTTTGGTGATGAGATTATTGCTGCGGCAAATGAAGGATTTAAGTGTGGTACAACTATTCGATGAGTGAAATGGTGTGTCCGAATGAAAAAGAATTGAGTGCAAATCAATTCCCCATAAATGGTTGCATTGTTTCGAAGAGCTATGCATGCGTTTCACAATTATTGCCATCGATTAGATATCTGCACAAGGTTTTGGCGGCAAAACAAATCGGTCAACTATGATTACCAGTCATGTCGTTTCGTTTAACCCTATACTGTTAGATAAACTAAACTAGTAAACCGTCCGTCAATTCTCACTTTTAAAGAATCACCGTCCTCCTCCACTTGTGCCAACAAATATTAAGCGAAGTTTAATCAATGGTGTCCACATCTTGCTCTTCGAATTACACCATCAGAAAAAATAAAAATAAATAAATAATAAATAAAAAATAAATAATAACTCCATAACCACAACCATCATGCTCAATGGTGCCCTTGTAACACCCCAACCCGACAAGGGTAAAGATGTCACGCAAATGGTTTCATATCAGATATAACAAAGCATACCTTCAAAAGTAATACAAAGATTCTCAAAGGTTACAAATGAAATACTGGAATTACAAGGTTACAAAAGCGAATACAATTTCTAACAATAGAATACTTTCTAATCATCTCTAGGCCGAAACTATCAAGTCTTCTAAGTCCAAAAGTCTTTTCACTCGTACCCATCTTCCAACTAAAACCTGCCGCACACGAAAAGAAAACGTGCGGCTGAGCTTACAAAGCTCAGTGAACAGATACATAATACAAAGCAAAGAATAACGAAACTGAAATATAATATGGGCAATGGGAATGTCATAAGGCATAATCAAAGCAAAAGAGTAATAAGGAAATATAGGATAGTTTTCTACCACGAGCCCACAAACTCAAAGTCATAATCTCAACATCACAGTCTCAAAGTCACAAGCTCACAATCAGAGGGGATACCTCTCAGGCAACCAGATAATATGAGGGGTGTCCTCATGTATCAACAGGGGTGGAGTAGCTAGCTCCCATAAATGTGAAAGGCGTGTATTGCACACAAGCACCAGTCACCTCAAAGTCATACTCAAAGTCATAGTTAAATCCACTAAACAAAACATGCCTAGGATTGCAATCCATACGCCCCCACTCAAAGTCAATCTCAAAGTCATAATCTCAAAGTCATCATGGCCATATCATAATATAAAAGGGGACGGCGTGAGAAATCACTCCCCCACACAGGAGTCATGCCAGTGGTGCATCACAGACATGGCCAGGTTACCTTCCTGGCTAGGAAAGTACAAAATGGCTCGGGTATCAAACTAAGAGTCATGTCTCAAAATCATAGCTCAAGGTCATATATCAAAAGGTGCATCTCAAGGTCATATCACAAGTATTATCAAAGGTTCATTCAAGGGAACATAGCAATGGCTTGGGAAATCTTAACTGAATTATATCTCAAAATCAATGTATAAGAATATAAGAACCCTTACTGAAACAAGGGCAGAGTATCTGTACCTTATGACGAAAGCACAAACAGAAACAAAGCACAGAAAAGTAGAGAACAACTCAAAGTCACTCCTTCTTCACACCTAAATGGGTAGAAGAGAATTACAATCTTTCCCATTTAAGTAACTTTCCATTTATAGCAGGTGTCCATCTTTAGTAAGTTTCCATTTTGAGAAAGTTTCCTTATATAGAAAGTTTCCATATTTAGAAGTATAGGGTAGCATAACTTAGTTAAATCATTATTAAATGAAATAAGGTCTCTTTGATAAGATTTACACATTTAGTCCTTAGGGTTTCATAATTTACACTTTACACCCCTTTCATTACATAAGTTACACTTTAAACCTTCAAATATTCATAGTTACACATTAAACCCTTATTTTATCAATTTTACACAATGAGTACTTATTTTAGTGAGTTATACAAATGAACCCTTAATTATTCATAATTTACACATTAAGTCCCTCAAGTTATCAAAGTTACATATTTAGTCCTTTAATTTACAATTTCAACCTTTAATTATCAATAATTACATATTAAGCCATTAAATTACCAAAATAGCACTTAACCCCCTGAATATAATTAATTACTCAAATCATCCTTAAGTTTCCAGAAATTACATATTTAGTCCCTCTATTTTAATTATTTTCAAAATCGATTTATACTTTATCAAATAAACATTTTAACCCCTTTAAATATAAAAATTACACATGGGACCCTCAACTTATATTTTATTCGAAATGTTCACAGCCCAAAATAAGTTCCAAACATACCCCTTGAGTTTTAAAAGTTACAAAACCTACCCTAAACATTTTAAAACAAATCGTTAATCCTTTTAAAATCATGAAACCAAACCCTAATCTTTCCAAACCATTTTTAATAATCACTATATCATTAAACACTAATTATCATCATACAAACAAGCCCTAATTCTCAGATTCTCAATCGAATTCCATTTCTTCCATTTTTCTCTTATTAGCCGATTTTAACTTAATTCAAAAATAATTGTTCTTGGCCTCAATAATTCGAAGTATCATTTTTCCAGGTCTAATATGATTGTATAGAGTCCAAATAAAATAAATATGAAGCCTCAAAATTCCGAATTTAATTATTTAGGGTTTATGCATGTTTTAAAGATTTAATTCACAAATATTGTATAAAGCATGCATGGATCGACTTATACATTTTATTTGGTGTTCATATGATGTTAGGGACCTGAGAAAATTACCAAACCAAAGATCGAACATGTAGAATGGGTTGGACGAAATCTTTGATACGCGTATGAACAAAACGAATCAATAATCACCACGACCTCATGAACGACCTTCAGACCTTGAAATCATTTTTCCCAGGTTGTATTCGACATAAGGATCTTCAGAAAAATAGCCAATGAATTTTAGAGATGTCGTGGAATTAATTAACGAATTACCTCATTTAATAGCACACGAAAGGAAATTAATTCCCCAAAAATAGAGATCGACCAAGAAAAGATTCACCACTATTTTTCCTAGGTTTTAAACGTTATGAAGAGTGTTAGAAAAATGAGAAACAAGATTTGTGGTGATCGAATGAATTAAAAACGAATTATACCTCTTTTGTTAATTCGCGAAGGAAAAATTCCACCAAAGTTAGATCGTGCAAAGAACACCTTCACCACTATTTTTCTAGGACACTTTAGGGGTAGATTGATCACAGAAAATTGCTTGGAGGATTTTTAGATGGCGTATGGAGGCTATGGAAATTGTTTGTGTGTTTAGACCTTCGGCAAATTAGGTTTAGGTAAATAAAATAGGGAAATTGATTTAATTATGGTAAAACCGTGTTATGGGGAGACCTTGAGCCAGAAATTTCGGTAGTATTAGTTGGCCCATTATTTTGATTGATTTCCTACATAGTTTCCATGTTTTCATAAGTTTAAAAATACATAATAATGCTTTATAATATCATACGGCTCATATAAGGGTATAATGGTAATTTCACCACTTGTATAAATGTTAAATGAGGTTCTTAAAATTATTTGGGATCATAACTTGTGCATTGCCAGAAGTTTGGAATTTTTATGATACTTTATAAGCCTTTAATTAAATTTTTAATTTGTAGGGGCAATTTGGTAATTTTACATGCTTTTCAGATTTTAGGTGTTACAGCCCTCATCATCTACACAGGCACCAAATGTTTACCATACACAAGGGTCTACCAAGAAATGTCGGAGAAGTGCAGCAAAGGCAAAAAGCCATATAATTGCTTTTTATTGTGCATTGTGCCAAATTGATTAAACAGTCAAAACTAGAAAACAAAAAAGATGAAGATGCTATCCACTTCCCAGTCTTGTTTGTGAAGAAGAAAGATGGATCTTTCAGAATGTTCATTGACTACCGAGAATTAAACAAGCTGACAGTGAAGAATCGTTATCCACTTCCCAGGATCGACGATTTGTTTGATCAATTGCAAGGTTCCAGTTATTACTCCAAGATTGACTTAAGGTCAGGATACCATCAGCTGAGAGTTCGGGAGGAGGATATCCCGAAGACAGCATTCAGAACACATTATGGACATTATGAGTTTCAGGTTATGCCGTTCGGATTAACCAACGCACCAGCTGTGTTCATGGATCTTATGAACAGGGTGTGCAAGCCATATCTAGATAAGTTTGTGATTGTATTCATTGACGATATCTTGATTTACTCAAAGAGTGAAGAAGAGCATAGAGAACACCTCAGAACAATCTTAGAACTGCTCAAGAAAGAGAAACTGTACGCCAAATTTTCAAAGTGTGATTTTTAGATCCACAGAGTACAATTTCTTGGTCATGTCATTGATAGTCAGGGATTACAAGTTGATCCAGCAAATATTGAGGCAGTTAAGGATTGGACAACACCAAAGACTCCTACAGAAATCCGTCAATTCTTAGGACTTGCCGGGTACTACAGAAGGTTCTTGAACAAAAGAAAACCTAACTAAATGATCAAAAAGAGAAGATGTGAAGAGAGTATCAAACTCAGAAAGTTTTGTGTGAAAAAGGTTGCCCAAAATCTGTGAAGTGGGCTGGTATTTATAGGCAGAAAAAATCTGGCCGTTATAGGCTCCACTAAATCACACACGGATCCACTAAATTTAGTGGAACCGTGGAGCCGTGTCAGACAAAAACGCTCATCTTTTTTTCTTTTCTGGTGAAAACTTATTTGGGGAAGTTTGAGCTGATTTTTTTTGGGGGGGGGGGGAAATAGTTGTTATGTATTTTAAACTTATTTTTCCATTAAAACATTTCTTAATTATTCAAAAATAATTTGTAAAGTATATTTTTGAAAGAAATGTTTTGTCACATAAAAATGTGAAGTCTTAAGCACAAATTCATTTCTTTAATGATAATATGCAATATGTTGATCACTCATAAGCATAAAACATCACATTCACAGATATTGAAAATTTTGTGACAAAAGTCACAATGATGAAATGATGTTACAAGTACAATAAAAAGACATCCTAGAAAGAAATAAAAAGTCCTAAACCAACAATCTAAAAGGTCATAACAACTAGACTTGAAAGCTCCTATTGAGGAGGATGAGAGATGGCATTTAAACGCTCAAGAATGTGGTTCAAAATGAACCTCATTTCATTTTGGAGCTCGTGCACCAAAATGTTTGTCCTTTGAGCCAAGTGAGCCGTTCTCTCACAATGTGCGCAATCATGACTTGAAAATCCCGGAGGAAGACTAGGCTCCAAGTTTTGTGGTGGTGGTGGTGGTTGTTGGTTGTTGTTGTTGGATGGTTGTTGATTGGTTGGTGGTGGTGTTTGGAGGGAGTTCATTAGGATGTTTTGGATGTCCATGGCTTCATTTAGGCGGTGGTCAACCATACCCGAGAGAGTATAGAGTTGTGTTAACTCCGCACTTATCTCCTCTTGGGTTTGAGGAATGTTGCTCCACATTGCCTCATCAATGGCGATGAGTGTTGAAGTTGGTGATAGTGGTGGTATTTGGGGATGAGATTGTGGTGCTTCACGGTATAGAGGACCATGAATCTCTGGATGGAGAGGATGGAATAGCATGGGCTCTAAGTTTTCAAGACTCATTGGTGGAGGATTGGTTGATATAGGTGGAAGATCTTCTAACTCTTCAAGATATGGTTGTGGAGATGTTGGTGGTGTCCTAAAGAGTTCCATGGGTTGGAGTTTTGGTGAGGATGGTGATGATGCAGACTTCTCATACTGTGATGGAGCGGGTGGTGGTGTGGTTGCTACAGGAGTAATGGTAGGAGGTGGTGTTTTTATGACTACATGTGAGGGAGTTGGAGTAGACAAGGTAAGGAAATTTTCACTAGCAATTGGTGAGGAGATGTTTAGTGGTGATGATTCTTCTGAGGATGAATTGTGGATGTTGATGAGACAACAAGGTTTCACACTAATACGGGCTGTCCTTTTTGGTGGCTTAGATGTGGAGGAGTTGTTTGACTTGGTCATGGTGAAGTATGAAAGCTAAGATGTACAGAAGAAGAGATGGTTGTGATGTGAATTGATGATCCTAAAGTACTAATTTATAGGCAGAAGGTTTGTGAGTCTGTGTGTTTGGATTTGATGTGAATCCAATAGAGAATGTAGGTTTCTAATGATTTGGAACAAAAATTTGTGCAGGTCATATCAAGGAAGTCAATCCATTGAGCTTGGGTTGAGTAATGTGTTGGGGATTTGCAGTAAATACAAGGAGATAGTGGAAAATCTTATGATATGATGTTTCTACGAATTTGACGGATCCCTAAAAAGGGTTCCTTCTTTGTATCAGTTTGGTAACTCACACCTAAAATTCAAAAATTTAAATTTTGGTGGGAAATTTTGTTCCTAAGTTTGTAAGTATTCCTAAATGATTCTAAGATGATTTATGATCAGTTGGATGAATTCTAAATGGTACAAGAAATTAAAATCTAAGAATCGGGATGAGTCGAAATGGTTTTAAAAATTTACTGAGTAACCTGCGGATCCAAATGGGATCAAACGCGGATCCAAATTATGGGATCCGCCAAATTCGCAGGTTGGCGGATGGCGGAACCAACGATAACCCTTGGCGGAGCCAAGTTTTGGGATCCGCCGGATCCGTGTCCCTAATACTAAAACTAAACAGAAGACTTGTCATATTTCGCATTTTTCGACGAAAACCCGAAAATTCTCCTAGAACTTATTTAACAACTAATATGTATAGAAAAACAACTAAATCTGATAATATTAACACACGATTGATCATAGATTAATCCGTTCTTAGAAACTTACCTTTTTAGGTGTTATGCCAAACATAGGCTATAACCTGGAAAATTGATAACCATGAGGGTTATCTACCTGCAAATGTTAGTTATTACACATACATAACAAGTATTATCAGACAGAGTCGAGACACATACAAGTTTAACATCACATTGTCTAACATTGTTCAAATCCAAACACTCCTTCAACTAAGCTTCTTCTTCAACTTCTTCATACCTTTGTGCAATTTCATCATCCAACGACCAAGATTCTTCACCATTCCTTTAATGTTGCGATACTCAGTGGATTCATTTTGAATTGGAGGAAGATGGCTCAAGTATTCGGGTGGAGGAATTCTAGAATTTGGCAAACCATCATCTTCACTCATTGAAGATGATGAGGATGATGTTGGTGCACGAGGACGTTTTCCCTTATCAACCGATACTCTAAAATTACTTAAGGGAACGAAAGTGTGTGGGATCTCTGTGTATTCTGGGACAAATCCTAAGGAGTTTAGGCGGACAGGTGCAAAAGTTCTATAGAGTCGAGTCAAGAGCATTCCATAAGGCAATGCAGTCTTGCCTTGAATCGGAATGTCACACATCCTTTTAGCAACATAATAAGCAAGGTTGAAGGGTTAACGAGTTGAGATGTTGAACATCATATGACACAAACAAGCATTTATGTGATCACGGTTTCCTACCGTACACATGACGTTGGCCCTTAAGACCACTTCCATTTTCTTGAATTCGGGTTTGAGTTCATTGAGCTCCATAGCAAATGGATCTCTAGCAACTTCGCGGCCACGATACATCCTTGTGGGGTTGTTCTTAGGAATGAAGAGATGTTCCCTAAGTACTTCTTTTGATGCGAGAGGAGTGACATATGGTGCCGTCCTATCGATATTGGATTCTAAGATTGTTAAGGACCATTTGTCCGAATACATACATGTCCCTTGATTTGGAATGCCCAAGACCTCACCAAATTGATCAAGAGGGATGTTGATATGATTTCCATTTAAAGTAAACTGAAGACTTAAGTAACCTTGGTCACACGAACTAAGACCTATACTAGCATAGAACTCAAGAATGAACCTAGGAACGATTTGTTCATCTATATCCAAAAGAGTATCAAATCGAATTGCGGCTAAGTGTTCCCTAAGTTGTGTTCCTTCATAGAACGAGGAATCTACGACTCTACCCTCATGGACATAACTTTTTCTCTAAAGCTTTGAAAATTTCGATTTGGGCATTGGTTAGACCTTTGGTTTTGTGGACTTCGGGTAAGTAGTTAACGGTTCTTTTGTGATCGTAGTTGGTTGCGGGAGGCATGATTTTCCTAAGTACAAAAGTTACATAGTTTTAGTTGAAATGATCAAAGTAAGTGTAAAATTTCTAGTGTGTGCCTACATGGGGACAATGTGGAGGTGCGGTTATCTCGACCCTTTTTGATGCATGAAAATTTAGTTTATGCAAGTTTTGTGTTAAAAACGAGAGATAACCCAAACGCTCCTATTTCAATGTAGCTACGGTTGAATGTACCCGAAAATACATATTAATTATGTATTCCCTTTAGCATTCAAGAGACATTATGCAAGTGATGTCTAAAAGATAACGTTTTTGCATTTGTATGAACAATGTTCAAAAAGATCATTTTACCTAGTCGTTAGAAGGTTTTAGTAAGAAGATTTTCATGGGGTTTTTGTTAAATTAAGACAATGTGCTATGAGATGTAATTCCTAACTAAGAAAAACATGTTTTTAAGTATGATACAGTAAATATGCTTTATGATTTTTCAAGAATTATGCATATACCCCAAGTTTTGGTTTTGTGCATGAAATAGAAATCCTAGACGCAGATCAGGAGTATAAACATGATAAGAATACTTACAGTGGTGTTAGAAGCACAAATTTGTGGAAGAAAATGGTCTAAATTGTGATGGAGATTGAGTGTGTGTCGAATACAGTAGGGTGATATGTTTTGGAGTGAGGAATGAATAGTACTTGTTCTTGTTTATTTAATAATAAACTTGGCTGTGCATGCGACGGATCCGGCGGATCCAAAACAAAGGATCCGCCTTTGTTATCGATTGGTTCCGCGGATCAGAACGCAATTTTTGGTTTAGTGTCGAGTTTGGTTAAACTAATATTTACACTAATGTTTTACCTAATCACTAGGTTCCATTAATCCTAATCCAAGTCTAAGATAGTTGAAGGGTTCTCGTTTTAGAGGTTTTGTGAGAATATCGGCAATGTTGTCCTCTGAGGAAACTTTCTCAATTGAGATGATTCCCTTCTGTACATTGTCGCGAAGGAAGTGATGGCGTATTTCAATATGTTTGGTTCTAGCATGTTGGACTGAATTTTTGCTTAGATCAATAGCACATTTGTTGTCGCAAAGAATGGGAATGTTGTTGAGTTCAATTCCATAGTCAACGAGAGATTGTTTCATCCATAGTGCTTGTTGACACGCCTTTCCTGCAGATACATACTCTGCCTCTGTTGTTGAGATTGCGAGGGCAGTTTGTTTCTTAGCGAACCATGATGTGAGACAAAATCCTACAAAAGTACAAATACCGCTAGTACTTTTCCTATCAACATAGTCACCGGCATGGTCTGAGTCGGTATACACTATGGTTTCTACACCCGTTCCTTTGGGATACCATAATCATAAGTGTGTAGTCCCTTTGATGTACCTAAATATCCGTTTAACGGCTTCAAGATGGGACATTTTTGGATCTTCTTGAAAACGTGCACATAGACAAACACTAAACATAATGTCAGGCCTACTAGCCGTAAGATAGAGTAAACTACCAATCATTCCTCTATATTTAGTGCTATCTACGGATTCATTTTCTTCATCCTTTATGAGTTTGGTTTCGGAGGACATGGGTGTTTTCATGGGTTTTGAGTCTTCAAGACCAAACTTCTTAAGCATATCTTTGATATACTTTGATTGGTTGAAGAATATCCCATCTTCTAATTGTTTTATTTGGAGACCTAAGAAAAAGTTTAGTTCCCCCATCATACTCATTTCAAACTCGTCATGCATGATTTTTGAGAAATCGTTGCATAACTCTTGACAAGTTGAATCGAATATAATGTCATCCACATATATCTGGACAATGATAATATGTGATCCCTTTTTCTTGGTGAAGAGAGTATTATCTACTAGGCCCATGGTATACTTATGGTCAACTAGGAAGGTCTTAAGTCGATCATACCAAGCCTTTGGTGCTTGCTTAAGTCCGTATAAAGCTTTCTTAAGTTTGAAAACATAATTTGGTTTTTCAAAGTCGGCAAAGCCGGGAGGTTGTGCAACATATACTTCTTCATTTATAAAACCATTTAAGAAAGCACTTTTGACATCCATTTGAAATAGCTTAAAATCATGTGCACATGCATATGCAAGTAATATCCTAATAGACTCAAGTCTAGCTACGGGTGCAAAAGTTTCATCGTAATCTATACCTTCTTGTTGATTATAGCCTTGAGCTACTAGCCTAGCTTTATTTCTAGATACAATACCATTTTCATCCATTTTATTTCTAAAGACCCATTTGGTGCCGATTATGGTTTGGTTTTTAGGTGGAGGGACCAATGTCCAAACATCATTTCTAATAAATTGATTTAGTTCTTCTTGCATAACAATTACCCAAGATTCATCTTTTATTGCCTCGTTTATATTTTTAGGCTCAACAGTTGAAATAAAACAAAAATAATTACTTTTATTTTGAGCATTGGATCTTAATGTTCTTTCATTAAGTTTTCCTATGACGTTTTCTAATGGATGACTTTTTGTTTCTTTGATATTGACTATCTCTCCTTTTACAGGTTCATTGTCATTTTCAATGTTTTCTATATCTTTAGCCATTTGACTTTCAACTAAGTCATCATCTACCAAAGGTGATGTTTTAGAGGGAGGTGGACTTTCGTTGAATGTTACGTTCAATGATTCCTCGACTCTTGATGTTTCCTTGTTTAATATTATGTATGCTTTACTGTTTTGTGAGTACCCAAGAAATACACCTTCATACGACTTTGGGTCGAACTTGGTGAGATAATCCTTAGTGTTTAAAATGAAGCACTTGCTTCCAAAAACTCTAAAATATCCTAATGTAGGATTTTTGCCTCGATAAATTTCATAGGGGGTTTTATTTAAAAATGGTCTAATTAAAACTCTATTTAGGATATATGTGGAAGTATCTACAGCGTGACACCAAAACTCTTGAGGTATGTTTTGTTCATTTAACATAGTTCTACTCATTTCTTGAATTGTTCTATTTTTACGTTCTACTACACCATTTGATTGAGGTGTACGAGGAGCCGAGAAATTATGAGTTATTCCATTATTATCACAAAAATTTCCAAATTGGATTTTATTGTCAAATTCTCGACCATGGTCAGTTCTAATAGATACTATGTTACTTCCTATTTGATTTTGAATTTTCTTGCTTAGAATTTCAAATTTATCGAATGCCTCATTTTTAGTTTTCAAAAATTTTGTCCATGTATATCTAGAATAATCGTCTACTATAACTAAAGTGTAAAAATTTCCTCCATAACTTTGTATAGCCGACGGGCCAAACAAATCCATATGTAATAATTCTAGGCATCTAGATGTAGATACCAAGTTTTTAGCCTTATGGCTATTATGTACTTGTTTTCCAATTTTGCAAGCATCACAAAAGTGTTGGTCATATTTCAACTTGGGTAGGTTCCTAACGAGTTCTTTGGATGACAAGGATTGAATAAGCCTCATATTTGCATGACCTAAGCGTCGATGCCATAGAGTTGAGTTTTCGTCCAAGGAGGTAAGACATAACTTATCTTTAGGTGTTTTATCTAATTTCATAACATAGACATTATTCTTTAAAACACCTTTTCCTACGGTTATGCCATCTTTAAGTATTTTACTTCCATTTTCACTGAAAAGGACGTTATACTTTTTGCGGAATAATTGACTTATACTAAGTAAATTAAATCCTAAATTATCTACATGAGCAACATCATCAATAGAAAGAGAGTCATGAGAGATTGTACCTTTTCCGATGATTTTACTTTTAAGCTTGCTACCGAATGTGACATTACCTCCGTCATACACTTGGTAGGTTGAGAAAAGATTTTTGTTTCCCGTCATGTGTCTTGAGCACCCACTATCTTTGATCCACTCATCAGGTTCAAGATCAACTTTCAAGCATACCTCTTCTGTGTCATCAGCCATAAGGGCAATTTCGTTGTTCTTAGGCTCATCATCATCATCTCCTTCACTATCGCTCCAAGCTCCACTAACGAAGGCTCTTTGAGACTTGTTCTTTGGAGGCTTTGGACATTCTCCTATTAAGTGACTGGAGTCACCACACCTATAGCATTTCCTGTCAACCTTACCTTTCTTATCGTCACGATCTTTCCGAGAGGATTTCTTTTCATCACGAGGTGGTTTTACAAACTTTCCTCGTCTCCTGAAGAATTTCTTGAAATCCCTCACGGCCATGGCATATTCTTCATCATCACTGTTTGAACAAGATTCATCATCGTCACTTGACTCGGCTTTGGCTTTCAAGGCAATAAACTTAATCTTCTCCTTTTTGCCTTTGACAATTTCCGAGTCTTTTTCCATAATCATTTCGTGAACTTTTAGGTTTCCTATGAGCTCATCCAGTGTCATGCTTGAGAGATCTTTAGATTCTTCAATAGCTGTCACCTTTGCTCTCAATTTCGGATGGAGTGCTCTTAGAAATTTCCTGACAAAATTCTTACTAGAAAAAGATTCGTCAAGTGCTTTAAGTGATGTAATAATAGTATTGAACCTAGCAAACGCACTATCAATGGTCTCATCTTCAGAGATAACAAATTGTTCGTATTGTTGGACAAGAAGATCAATTTTGTTATCTTTTACTTGTGAGTTCCCTTGATGTGTGATAATAAGAGATTGCCAAATATCCTTAGCCGTTTTACACATAAAAACTCTTTCATATTCTTTCTTAGGTAAGGCATTATAAAGCATCATTTTGGCTTCATTATTTTTGGCAATTAGTTTCTTTTGCTCATCACTGTGACGAGTAAGAGAAGCTCCTTCATCCCGACCACCCGAAATATTATTACTAATAGGTTTGTAATCACCATCAACTATTATATACCATAGATCTATATCCTTTGACTTCACATAAGTCTCAAAGCGATTTTTCCAATAAATAAAGCAATTTGGTTCTAATAGAGGTGGTCTCTGCATAGATTGCCCTTCTTTAAAGTTTTCAAAATCCATGGATCGTTTTAAGTTTTAAAATACAATATATTTTAAAAGTCTTAAGTAACGTAGCTCTTGATGCCAATTGTGGAAAACTAGAAGGGAGGTTGAATAGTTTTTACCGTTTTTCGAGTTTTATTTGCTTTGTTACTATATGTTAATTCAAAGGAAACAATCACAAACAAATAATCACACAATATAAACAAAAGATAAAGAGAGGAAAGATCAAACCACACAACACTGTTGTTTATAGTGGTTCGGCTACAAGGACTCTCTTCCTTGCCCTACTCCACTCCCCGAGCTTCCAACTCGAGAGTTTATCCTTCACTAAGAAACAAACTCCTTTTCTAGGCGGAGAAAACCTTTACACGTCGCTTACTTCTTTTTCCGGTACTAAGCTAAACACCGGGTTCTTTTACAAGGTAGAACCAACCTGACGTCGCCTATATACTTTACCGATACTAAGCTAGATGTCGAGTTCTTTACAAGGGTACAACCACTCCCTACTCTCTTTGTGTTTTGAGGACTAAAACACTAACCACACTCACTGATTACAAATGATAGATAATGATGTGTGAAACAAACTACAATATCACACAGTAATGAAACTAAAGGATTACGGTTCTGTAGATCCTTGAAAGCTTGATCTCTTTTCTACAAAAAGAAATATCAAAGTGAAATGCAAGTATGAATGATGTTAGTAAGATATATACTGAATGAATATGTGTGTTTAAGCTATATGAGTGATGAGAAAGCCAAATGATCAGCTTGCTATTTATAGACAAGCTGATATCCAGCTGACGAATCCCACAATATGGATCCGTCCTTCATTGGACTTGGATCCGTGGGTGTTGACAGCTAATAGATTTGGTGTATCTTTCCAAATCTTCCATATCTTACCAAATCATCCAAAATCCTCAAATGTCAACTATGTAACTTGTAAATCTAAACAAGATATATCACAATCTAACAAAGATATTATATGTGATGTATGCAATGATGTCATGGAATGTTTTTAGAATTAAAGTTTCCTTTTAAGGAAACAAGTTACTAAATAAGCAAACTTGTAATTCTTGGTTATTTTGTGAAGTGTAAAATGTGTACTTAAGAGACTTAAGCTAGTATTTATAATTTGCTAAAAGATATACCTTGTAATTGTCATTAACAAAACTAAGTAAAGATCAAAAATATAAATAACGGTTTTGGGACGATATTTGTATTAACATGTCGGAATCCATTGATCGATTCAAGTTTTAAAATACAATTTACTTTAAAATCTTGACCACCTGGCTCTGATACCAATTGTGGAAAACTAGAATGGGGGGTTGAATAGTTTTACCGGTTTTTAAGTTCTTTTAGTTCTTTTAAAACCTCTTAAAAACTTTACTATTGGAAACCTTTGATTCGAGTCTTATGTGCAATCAATCAACACCAATATGAACTACACACTAAACTAACTAATTATAAGTAATTAAAGTAAAGAGTAGAGATGAAAAGATCAAACCGGGACAAAATGATTTATAGTGGCTCGGCGACGAAGCTCTTCTTCGCCCTACTCCACTCCCCGAGTACCACACTCGAGAGTTTCAAGCACTATGTCAACAACCTCCCTTTAGGCGGAGAAAACCGTACACATCGCTTATCCTATTTCCGACACTAAGCTAGATGTCGAGTGCTAATCTTAGCTAGCACCAATCTACCACGATCCACTTGATCCTTTACTACTTCACACAAGACTCGATCTACCCGATCTACCTATGATCCACTTGATCAATCACACAAGCCCAATGGCTTCAAGAGATCTCCAAGATCTCGACACGATCACAATGATCAACTCTCTCTTGACTCACTCTAACCTATCTACCTTTGATCAACTTTGATCAATCACACAAGCCCAATGGCTTCAAGAGATAATCAATATCTCTATAAGATCACAATGATCTTCACTCACTCTCTCACAAAAGAAAAATGATCTTGATGTATACTAGGATACAACAAGTGTGTAACAAATGTTATAGCTTCCCTAACTAAAACTACAACTCTTGTATCTTCTTGGATACCTTGAGTTCTTCTCTTGCTATTGAAGAGGAATGACAACACTTTGTATCTACTTGGATACTTTGTGTTCTTCTCTTGCTATTTAAGAGGAATGAAGAGGATCACTTGAATAGATGATTGGATCACTCTTGAACAAAAGAAAACCTAACTAAATGATCAAAAAGAGAAAATGTGAAGAGAGTATCAAACTTAGAAAGTTTTGTGTGAAAAATGATGCTCAAAATCTGTGAAGTGGGCTGGTATTTATAGGCAGAAAAAATCTGGCCGTTATAGGCTCCACTAAATCACACACGGATCCACTAAATTTAGTGGAACTGTGGAGCCGTGTCAGACAAAAACGCTCATCTTTTTTTCTTTTCTGGTGAAAACTTATTTGGGGAAGTTTGAGCTGATTTTTTTTGGGGGGGGGGGGGGGAATAGCTGTCATGTATTTTAAACTTATTTTTCCATTAAAACATTTCTTAATTATTCAAAAATAATTTGTAAAGTATATTTTTGAAAGAAATGTTTTGTCACATAAAAATGTGAAGTCTTAAGCACAAATTCATTTCTTTGATCATTAGTCAAGTTATAAATTTGTTCTAGAGTGATTTGTGTAGAAACGGGATCTTCCGATTAAAAACTTGTTTACGTTAATTTTAACTTAACGTGTTTTCACATTTTGTCATCCTCAAAACGTGAATTTATCGAAAGATAGAAATAACGTTTTTAGAACATTATTTGCATCAACACAAATGAAGGATTTAAGTGTGGTACAACTATTCGATGCGTGAAATGGTGGGTCCAAATGAAAAAGAATTGAGTGCAAATCAATTCCCCATAAATGGTTGCATTGTTTCGAAGAGCTATGCATGCGTTTCACAATTATTGCCATCGATTAGATATCTGCACAAGGTTTTGGCGGCAAAACAAATCGGTCAACTATGATTACCAGTCATGTCGTTTCGTTTAACCCTATACTGTTAGATAAACTAAACTAGTAAACCGTCCGTCAATTCTCACTTTTAAAGAATCACCGTCCTCCTCCACTTGTGCCAACAAATATTAAGCGAAGTTTAATCAATGGTGTCCACATCTTGCTCTTCGAATTACACCATCAGAAAAAATAAAAATAAATAAATAATAAATAAAAAATAACTCCATAACCACAACCATCATGCTCAATGGTGCCCTCATCATCTACACAGGCACCAAATGTTTGCCATACACAAGGGTCTACCAAGAAATGTCGGAGAAGTGCAGCAAAGGCAAAAACACCATATAATTGCTTTTTATTGTGCATTGTGCCAAATTGATCAAACAATCAAAACTAGAAAACAAAGTTATACAGACGCTTATCGAAGCAAGAGACAGTCGAGAAGATACTATACAAGACTAGATCGAACCAATAGAGAGACAACACAAACAATGAGGATTAACGATCCTTACACTTAGATCACCGATCGTCTTTTGTAATTTTTATGAATACATTTATATACTTTTGTTGGATGTTTATTTTGTGTCTTAAATATTTGCATTATTTCATGTCTTAAATATCCAATATTTGGATGAAAATTTTTGGATGGTTAAAAGCTTCATAGTAGTATCACAACAAAAGTGGATTTTGGCTTAGGCACTTATTCTGTTTAGATAGGAGGAAAGAAAACAATAAAATAAAAATAAATGATTTGCTTCACAATATTTCCGCAATGCTTCTTAACAACGCTGATCTAGATAAGGTATAGTTTTGGAAATGTTATGCTAGTGTGCATAGGCTAATATGGTAGACGTGGTTTTTGTGAGTTAGGAGAATTTTTTTTATCATGTATTAAATATATCAAACTACAATGGTAGGAGAAATTTTTAAATAAATAATAATAATAATAATAATCTTTTATTTAATAAAACAAAACCCCTAGTGGGGACTTTTACATTTCAAAAAAATCAAATCATACCTTATTAAGTAATAATCAAATTATTATTATTATTATTTTCTTAAATATTAAATAAGAAAAGCCTAAATACTTTTAAATTTATCCATATTCTACAAAAATACGAATGTGATTTGTAATCATTCAATAAAAACTTACAAAAATATATGTGTCAAAATATAAAAAATTAAAACTTGAAAACGGTGGAGCAAGTTTTTCAAAGATTTGGGCTGAAACTTAAAATTCAGTATCATTCCCACTAAATATTTGAAGTCCCAACATTCCCAAATTCCTCCTCCATCAATCAAACTCGATCTCTTATCATTCATTCAGGCACAATCATTGACATAAGAACATCTCATCCAAATCTAATTAATATTAAAACCCATTACATTCGTAAATAACCCTAATTCAATATCTCAATCAAAGTACAATGGTTTTGAAGGTCCTGTTATAATAATTAAAACCTCAAATTAAAAATAATAATTTATTTAAATGATTAGAAAAAACCCCGCGCGTACGCAGGCATTATATCTAGTAATAAAGAAAAAAAAATCAGCAATATACCAAAAAATGAGTCTTGAAAATAAGTTTCTTTCGTGGGTAGAAAATCCCTTTATTCTATGCACGATTTCACGCGTATGTACTTTTCTACCTTTGACCAAATTTTATCTCCTTAGCTTGGTATTTAGGCCCGTTTGGTTTGTAGATGGGTTTAAGATTAGGATTATGATTATGATTTGGATTTGAATTTGAATTTGAATTTGTGGGAATGAAAATGAAGAAAGAGAAAATATAGTATTTGATATAATAATTAAATTATATTTAAATATAATATTTTAATAGAAAAAATAAAATGTTGGGAGAGATGTATAGTGGTCCCACGGGTTTTGTATAAAACCTATCTTATTAGAGTCGAATGAAAAAGTAATGGACCCCACATATTTGAAATGATTACATAATCTACCAAACATCATTTTTTATGTGTCATACCCGAATCCAAATCCGACAGCCCCTTAGCTTTATTTATTTGCCATATAACGAAACACATATGCTTACCAAATAAACGAGTGAAAGCTGGGTTGATTCCGCCTTGTATACACTAAAACCCTGTTATCTTTCTAATCGTTTTTGAAAACGATAAAAGGTTGTATAGTGAGAGAATATAGGCACTACACCAAATTGTAAAATTTTACATGGTTTTTAGCAGAAAAAGATACACGCTTTTAAATATTTAAAACTAGACTATAGACCCGCGAAATTCGCGGGTGGCAAAAGAAATTGTACTTTAAGTAACATATCATGTGCAAGGATAAAAGAGGCATCATAACATGTTTGTACCTAATGTTTTTCATATTTTAAATCTTTATTGAAGTGTGCATCTGAGAAGTAACATTTGTTATACTTCACAAGTTTATTAGAAAGTCATTAACATGTTAAGGAAGACAAAAAAAAGTACAAAACCAAAGGGCAATAGCCAATACCCAAAAGTAAATTGAAAATTACTAAGACAAATCAACCAAAGCGAAAAGCTGCACTCCCAAAAATAAAATTGCAAAAATCATTTCCAAACACCATTAAATACAAAGGCATCTAACAAATACACAATCTGCATAAATATAAACATAGTGACTATGACTAAACATTGTTAGAAACTGCAAAAGAGCAAAAAATGTATATAAATGTTGAAGAGTAGTTTACCATCTACAATTGTAAGAACATAAAATACCCCATAATGCAATAATGTTGTACCCAAGCTAATTACGTAAAAAAAAAAAAAAAAAAAAAAAAAAAAAAAAAAAAAAAAAGATAACATCTAACTATTGTATATAAATCCTGATAAACTAATTCCACATTAATATGGCTTATTTGAACGTAATCGTCCAGGATACTTTTTGAAAAACGTTAGTGATAAACACCGGTTGTAGTAGTGTTACAATCCTTTCCAGGTCTGACGTATATAAACATCTTCGTCCCTTTGCGACCTTTGACTCTTGAGTTGAGATCGTGACATACATCTCTATCCCTTTTGCGACCTTTGACTCATGAGTTGAATCTTGTAATTGAAACCATTTCACCTACTTCTGTTCTGCTCATTATTTCGGCTTTAATAGCACATTCACTGGGTGTCTTATTATGTAATCTAGTTCTATAGCATAACCTTGCACTTTGATAAATGTTACGAAGCAACATAACCAGTGCCCCAACTTTTAACACTAACTTATTATTTACTGGCCAACTTGAGACATTAACTTAAGACCCATGTGGCATAAAATAATTATAATTAGATGTCAGTAATTGTACTTGGATGCCAGAAATATGGTATGAAAAAAGACAAAGGTTTTTTTTTAATGCGCAAGCATTGTTAAGAGTGGGTCAGAGATTCTAGTAAGACACTAAATATATACATACTTGTTTGTTAATCACACCCAGAAAAACTTTGATTCGATTGACAAAAGCTAGGCTATGAGATAATGGTTTGACAAATTAAACTAATAGATCCAATTCTAATAAGAAACACAAGCTAGCCTAAGTTATGAAATATGAAAAATTACTCCACTTTGAGTAGTCTTAAACATATGGCAAATGGAATAACATGAGGATAACAACAACAGATTCATGTCATGTAAAACTTGAAGTCCAATAAGAAACAGAATATCAGTGAATTAGAAACGAAGTATTAGTAAGTATATTAAACAGTTGGCAAAAGAAAAGGAAAAAAATGGTGGGTCGGATAACGGGTCAAAATACAACGTAGTTCTAAAAACAATAAAGTGTGCCAAGTTACTAAAATAACAAAAAGTTGAGCATACAAATCATTGAATTGTAGTCTCTCTGATTCACGAGATATTAAGAAACAACATCAACTCAATAAAAGTGAATTCAAATTATAGGGAAGGTAGCAGATTATAAAAATGGATTGTAAACAAACTATTTATAATAAAGTATTTTACCTAAATCTATCCATATGCTTATATCTATAAACAAATAGGCTGAAAGCTCACTCACCAACTTCATGCATACTAAAAAATGTATTTTAGAGCTCGAATTAGATTTACAAAGTCCTTGCATATAAGTACACAATGAAGGGTTGAGGCCTTTAAAACATTGACGAGCTCTGTTGTTCAATACGATCTCACCTTTTAACTGACATTTTTGTTGCTGGCAATAACGAAATCATACTACCACAATGGTTCAGAGATTACACATTAAGAAGACTTAAGCTCATTTGTCTATACATGTTTAGGTCACACACACTTGTCAAGGCTATTTCACAATCTCATTTAGTGTATTAGATTAATATGACGAATATAGAACACCTAAAGTTAGTGTTACTGAACCAGCTCAACAAACCTTAGGTTATGTGTTAGTTGACTTTCCATTTTAGCATGAAAATTACGAAATCTGACTAAAAAATATTAGCAAAAAGTGGGACGGAGATTACCTGCAATTGAAGAGTGTGAAGCAAACAGTTCTTGAAAACCTCTCCTTTTCCATTAAGCAGAATGCAAGTGCCGATGGAACAAAATCATGAATAAAGTCAATAAACACCTGATCATAGTCTAGCGGCAGCTTATCAGCTGGATCAACTGCTGCAAGTGTTCCAACTGGTGTTCCACAATAATCCTCAATCCACCCGCGAAGCATAGAATATGCCAAGTTACTAATAAGAACAAAAAATTGAGCAAACAAATCATTGAATTGTAGTCTCTCTGACTCACGAGATATTAAGAAACAACATCAACTAAATAAACGTGAATTCAAGTTATAGGGAAGGAAGCATAAAATTTAAATGTTACCAAAAAAATCGGATAAATGAGAACATCAGTTGAAATTTTAAACTTATTTTTATGTAAAACATTATCTAATTTCACTAATAGTTAATAATCATAACAAAATTAGAGATAAGGGTTTATAAAAATTGAAACCCCCAATTTGATTAGGGTTTATAAAAATTGAAAATTAAAAAAAAAATACAAACTACACATACCGTCAACTGTGAAATATGAATATGATTCCATCTTATTAAAGGATATGAATATGAGAAGAGGTACTACCGGATTTGAATATGAGAAGAGGATATGAATATGAGAAGAGGTAGTACATGAGTTTCAGTTGACAATGAGATAAGGGTAGGAAAAAAAAAAGGGAAGAAGTGAAATGGGGTAATATGACGTCAATATATGACGTCATAAAAGGTAGGTTGTGGAATTCAAAAATCTTTTTTTTATTATATATAAAGATATCAAAATCCATGCTTTCTTAGCATGTGGAAAAATATTGCGTGAATAATATCTCAAAATTTAAAAATATAGACAAAATAGTTAAATATTCACATGAAGAAGTGTGGGTGGAAAAATCTAAAGTACACATGTATAAGTGTGGAAAATTAATATAAATTTATCCACACGTACAAGCATGTAGAAATTATATTGACAAAATGAAAATTTGTAAGATATGGTCCACTATTTAAAGAGTCCAAAAGGTTCATAATTTAGACACAACATAAGTTTTTGAGTTCCATCTAATGTGAAATAACACGTGTCCATCCATCCATGTCCTTGCACGCCCATCCAAGCATTTAACACTTTGCGAACCTGAGATAAACATGCTAAAAAGTCAACACAAAGGTTGAGTGAATCCATAGAGTTTAATAAATAATAAGTTGAATACAAGTATTGTTCATAAGTTGACATGTAACAAATACAAGTCGGGTAATAAGATATGATTATAGCATCGAGCTCATGAAACCGCACCTTGACGTAATTTAATATGCCCTAAGGAGGTAAGTTTGCCAATTTACCTAAAATCTCTCAATATTATGCTACCCGTTATATATGAGCGCGACTCATCCGGACAGGCTTGTCAAGCCCCATATGCATATTCATAATATTAGCGTTTCCCACGGAATTAACGGTTCATGATGTTAGGGACTTTTAATGGCAAAAGCAACTCAATAAACTATAATCATGTAATCGGGTCCAGCATACCAAAAACTACTTGTATTCAGTTTGTAAAACATCTTGTCCGATATCCATGCGCGCCTACTTCCTAAATTTCCTATTACTCCATTGAGTATATATCTTTATTATATTAAGGATAATTATAGAAGCACTATAATTATTTTTTTTAACTTGTCCGATAATCCGCGAAAGTATCACTTCTTATATATATAAGCTTTTGTGAACTAAACTTCCTTGGTGTATTATATGCTATTCGTGAGCATTGTAAATTTCCATCCGGAAATTTATACACATCTTCAAGATATATCAGACATTGTATGTGATTACAATGGTCTCTCTTATTTATCAGACATTGTATGTGATTACAATGGTCTCTAAACTCTTTCATAACCGTATGTAATATCATTTCATAAAACATCGAAACATGTTCCAGCTTATCAATTTCTACTGGTTGTCTTACTCCCCGTGAAGTCACCACTCTTCTAAAAACAACCCCTTTTGGCGTTTGATTTTCTAGTCACATTGGTGTAAGATTTGAAGCCCTAGAGTACAAGTAATTTTTCATAACCTTTCCTTTTCATCAAAACCCTTTATACTTTGATTTATTTATAGCAATTTCTAGGATAGATTAAACAACTCTTGCATGAATTATGTTGGAAGAATTGACTAAGTCTTCAAAGGAATATAAGAGTTAGATAGGTAATTAGGTTTGATTGAGTTGTGAAATGCAAGAGTTGCTAGCAACATTTTGATTACTAGTCTTGCTTCCATTTTGTTTTACTTTTGTAAACACTTTAATTTTTCTTTAAAAACCACTTTGTTTCCTGGACATATTAATATTTGATCCACTTAAGAGCTTTTCACAATTGGTTTTTATATTTGAACCACAAAACCTAGCTTAGGAGCACTAGAAAGACATGACTTTGAAAGGTGAATCTGTCCAAATTAGTATCTGTTGGAAAACGACTCACCCATTTTACCCCAGTAAGTTTTGAACCTAAAATAAAAATATAGGGATGTAGATCTATATCTCAGTGTCATTTTTCCAAAAACCTCATGTCCTAATTCATCCCGATGATTTTTGGATAAAATCCACACTAAAACTTTTCCATAAGTTGCCTATCAGTTTTCTAAGGCCAAAAACTCCTAGATTTAAGCATTTCTACTACCTGGTCCTTTTGAATGAAATTTAGCCAAGACATAAACAAAACTTCTCCAATTGGATTCATGCCCATAGGACCTGTAGATAATAAGATACACTCATTTTGCTAAACTTATTTGGATGCTGGAAGCAACTGCATAGAGACACAGGGGTAAATTAGTAATTTCACCCATGATCTGAGATTCTCAGCTAAGTGAGGCATAGATTTTCATATAGTACAGAGTCATACCTTTCTAAGCATATAAAGTTCATAATTATAGCCTTCACGGTTTAGAAATGGCGATCCAATTAGTGCGGCAATTTTATAAAATTTTCCATCAGCTTTTTGACTTAAGCCATATAAGTATTATACCTTAATCCCCGAGTGGACTCGAATGATAAGATAACCAGAAAAATTGACAAGCTACACCGAATTTCAATATCATCGAAAAGAAGTAAATAAAGTAGCATATATATTGCTTTGTAGTCCACCGTTTTGAACTCTTCCAGTTGATGGGAGTATGACTTTAAATTTGTTACCTCGGATCGTGCCGTCTTTGACACTTACCTTTGAAACGTGATTGACTAACGTCTCATTCTTTTCTCGTTACTTCTTATGATTTTGAAGAACAACATTTGTTGTTGTTTTTATTGTGTTTTGTGTTGGCAATACATAAGTAGGATGATTTATAATCATCTTATTGAAATGGATTGGGACGCCTCTTCATTTGAATAAGGAAATTATAAATCGCCGAACCATAAGTTTATAATTCCTTACTTACATGGATTGGGACGCCTCTTTATGTAAGTGACGAATTATAAATGAGTGGGCTTATGTGTATCCACCATAGCGTGCGTACAAATCATTTTTTTTGGGCTATGAACTCCTTTCGTCTTGTAATTTGTTATGTGGACTTTTCCGATTTGGTATCGACCGTCGCGAGTTTGGCAAGCTAATAGTAATGTGCTATTATCCGCTTTCAAGAATTGACTACTTGTTAGAATTCTTCAATTCATTCCCTTTTGTTCATTGAACATATTTGATGCTTTGGCTTTTGATCATTTAACTCTCGTTGGAAACCACGACGACGACTTGTTTATTCCGTCATCTCTTCACCATTAAACCATACGGCGATTAAGAAGAATTGAGCGCCGGGACGTCGCTCTCTTAAGGAGTGTGTACTGTGACATTTCGTAATTTCATGTCACTAATTTTTCTATTTTAATTACCTAACTATTTCATTTTTATTATTTTTGATGAGTATAATTAACTTCGTCGGAAGATTATCCGCGTACGACATAACACGTTCAATTATTAAACCGACACTAGACTATGTCCAGTCTACACTTTTTATACACTTTTGGTTCCTTACAATTCTATTTTAAAAAGTCACTTTTCACTTTTTCCATTATTACGTAAACCTTACACTTTTTACGTCTTACGCGATTTAAACCTTCGTTTTTGGGTTTTAATTATATTTATACTCTCCGATAAATTCACCACTCATCTAAATTACTAAAATACATTATGATAACAAGTTTTAATATTTTTGGAAGTTTTTATATTTTTACACTACCCGGTATTGCGTTACATGTCTTAAAAACCCTACGTTTTAAGCACCGGGGATCAAAATACACCCTTTAACACTAACTAATCCTAATTAACTCTAAAATGCTGCACTTCAATGTTTAATTCATGTGTTTGCCGCCCCCTATGCCCTTGTGCATGCCCAACATTTATATTACCAAGGCTAGACAAGTGTATAGAAATCTCTACCTTGTCTCCCATGCCTTTCCCTCAAAGACCACACCAACACACACTCATTCTCTCATTGATACTATGTGTTTTCAAAAGTTTTTCTCTCCTTCTCCCTTGTAAAATCCGTCCATCACCTTACACCACCACAAAACCACCTCAAAAACTTGATATTTCAAGATTTAAACACCTCTAAATTCATCCTTTTGACTATCACAACAAACCCCCATCATTTCCTCATCAAACTTTATCAAAAATTTGGTCTCTTTCCCTCTTGTTGCTGCCGTGATTATCCAACTACAAACACACCATTTTTGGTGTTAATTCTATGGAAGTTGATGCAAGAATGAAGGCCCTTTGGTGCTAGGTTGCTTCTTGTTTCTTTTTCCTCTTCAAGACTTGTTTCAAAGGTGTTTTTAAAAGACTTTCAAGATGACTCCATGGCTGTGATTTCAAGGTTTCAAGATGTTTTAAAGTATTCTTGGTGGTCTTGGAAGCTAGGGTTATCTCCTTTGGTGTTCTTAGTTTCTTGGGTTTCCTTGGTTTTTCTTGTTGTCATCTTGTTCTTCATCTTTTGTAAGGAACCAACACTCACATTTTATTTTGTATCTCTACTGTATTTTCATGTAATTTATGTATTTTGTATGTTATATAAGTTCTTGATGCTTGAATATGCTTGGTACATACTAAAAATTACAAGAAAACACTAAAGGACTAGACATGCAAACTGTGATTCTGAATCAGGGGCAAAGATGGAATAAACTGTACTAATCAGTAAACATTGGTCATAAAATAAAAATATGGGGTTTTAGATCTATGTCTTGCGGTCGTTTTGACGGGAATTTCATTGAATAACTCATTACGATGATTAAACTAGAAATATTTTCGTGAAACATGTTACATCCTGAGTAACAGATTTGAAACGTATAAAAGTCATTTTTTTTGTGAATAACCCACTGTTAGTCAAAACATGAAAGTTTTATAGAACATCTTAACTTAAATGTGGCCAAAAGAATGGGGTCGATTGGACTTGTAGAACTCTAGATATCGCACTTTTCGCGGGACTGTTGTAATATTAGAAACTTCTGAAGTGAATAATATGGGTAAATGGGTAACTTTGCTACTGTATTGTAATTTTTGACTTAGTGGGACCCACAAAACTTGTTAGTACAGATGAATACCTTTCTGGGGATATAAAGAACTTAATTTTTCGACTTACGGGTTGCAAGTAACGAATTTTTGAAAGTGAACAAGTTATTAAAATTTCCATCAGCATTAGGATAAAAGTATAAAAATGTTTACACTTTATAAAAATTGGACCCTTAAGTATATTGTTGAACCATTTAATATAATTTGAACCTTTAGACTTAATTTGAACTTTTTGACTAAAATTGAACCCTTTGACTAAAGTGAACCCTTAGACTTAAATTGGACCCTTAATACTTATTTTGGGCTTAAGGATAAAAATAGACATAAAACTTGAAATATTGTAAGAAAACATTTTATATTTGTAAATCATTTTTACATGCCAAATTAAATCTTGATACTTATTTGAACTTTATGTACCAAGCATAATTGAGATTTAACTTATATAGCATATAGTAATGATTGTATCATTATTCTTAGAAGCTAAGACACGCGTATATATTCTAGGTTGCTCGTAAGATTCTTGCGGTTTATTCTTCGCTACTTCACTTTGATCGTTCATTTTGCTATCGGTGAGTTCATAGCCCTACTTTAAGTCTTAAACTGTTTATAAACCCATTGGGGGAGATACATGCTAGTTTTACAAACTGAATACAAGTAGTTTTTGGTATGCTGGACCCGATACATGATTATAGTTATTGAGTTATATCTTGCCATTAAAGTCCCTAACATCATGAACCGTTAATTCCATGGGAAGCGCTAATATTATGAATATGCATATTCGGTTTGACGAGCCTGTCCGGATGAGTAGCGCTCATTGGTCTAACGGGTAGCATAATATTGAGAATATCTTGGTAAATTGGCAAACTTACCTCTTTAGGGCATAATTTATTTCAGTTAAGTTTCGGGGTCATGAGCTCGATGCTATAATCATATTACACGACTTGTATTTGTTACTTGTCACCTGATGAAAAATACTTGTATTCAACTTATTATTTATTAAACTCTATGGATTTCACTCAACCTTTGTGTTGACTTTTTAGCATGTTTATCTCAGGTTCGCAAAGTGTTAAATGCTTGGATGGGCATGCAAGGACATGGATGGATGGACACGTGTTATTTCACATTCGATGGAACTCAAAAACTTATATTGTGTCTAAATTATGAACCTTTTGGACTCTTGTCCATTTTAAAACTTTTGGGACTAAATTCGTTAAACTCTGATTTTATCAAATAAGAACTTTGTTTAAAAACATCTTTAAATTATTTTGATGTTTTCTATGATTTCAACTTCGATCCACAAATAACACCCAATTAAGTCTTCCGCTGTAAAACAAGTCTTCCGCTGTAAAACATGATTTTTGGGGGTGTTATAGATTGATCTATAACACCCCCAAAAATCATGTTTTACAGCGGAAGACTTGTTTTACAGCGGAAGACTTAATTGGGTGTTATTTGTGGATCGAAGTTGAAATCATAGAAAACATCAAAATAATTTAAAGATGTTTTTAAACAAAGTTCTCATTTGATAAAATCAGAGTTTAACGAATTTAAGTCCCAAAAGTTTTAAATAGGACAAGAGTCCAAAAGGTTCATAATTTAGACACAATATAAGTTTTTGAGTTCCATCGAATGTGAAATAACACGTGTCCATCCATCCATGTCCTTGCACGCCCATCCAAGCATTTAACACTTTGCGAACCTGAGATAAACATGCTAAAAAGTCAACACAAAGGTTGAGTGAATCCATAGAGTTTAATAAATAATAAGTTGAATACAAGTATTTTTCATCGGGTGACAAGTAACAAATACTAGTCGTGTAATATGATTATAGCATCAAGCTCATGACCCGAAACTTAACTGAAATAAATTATGCCCTAAAGAGGTAAGTTTGCCAATTTACCAAGATATTCTCAATATTATGCTACCCGTTAGACCAATGAGCGCTACTCATCCGGACAGGCTCGTCAAACCAAATATGCATATTCATAATATTAGCGCTTCCCATGGAATTAACGGTTCATGATGTTAGGGACTTTAATGGCAAGATATAACTCAATAACTATAATCATGTATCGGGTCCAGCATACCAAAAACTACTTGTATTCAGTTTGTAAAACTAGCATGTATCTCCCCCAATGGGTTTATAAACAGTTTAAGAATTAAAGTGGGGCTATGAACTCACCGTAAATAAAGGAAGTAACACGGAACAACAAGTGGAGAAAAATAGTCACGCAAGCTCTACGATGAACCTAAAATAGATATACGCTTGTCTTAGGTTTTTAAAATAAACATTGATGCAATTTAGTTATATAAGTTATGATCTTAATTATGCTTGGTACATAGTTCCTAGATATTACAAGTTTTAGTTTAGCATTTAAAAGTTATCAAAGTTCAAGTAATAATCCCATACTTGCCCCTAAGTCCAATCATGTATTATAAAAGTCCAAGATTAGCCTAAGGTTCAATTTTTATAAAGCTTAAAACATGTTTATACATTTTTATACCAAAGCTGATGGAAATTTAAGTAATTTGTTTACTTACAAAAATCCGTTACTTGCAAACCGTAAGTCGAAAAATTAAGTTCTTTATATCCCCGGAAAGGTATTCATCTGTACTAACAAGTTTTGTGGGTCCCACTTGGTCAAAAATTACATAGCAGCAGCTAAATTATTAATTTGTCCATTCTATTCAGTCCAGCAGTTTTCATAATTACAACAGTCCCACTAAAAATACAATATCTGGAGTTCTACTAATCAAAATGATCCCATTCTTGCGGCCACGTTTAAGTTAAGATGTTATCTACAACTTTTATTCTTTGAGTAACAGTGGGTTATTCACAAAAAAAAATGACTTTTGTACGTTTCAAATCTGTTACTCTGGTTGTGACATGTTTTACCAAAACATTTCTAATTTAATCATCGTAATGAGTTATTTAATTAAATTCCCGTCCAAACGACCGCAAGACATAGATCTAAAACCCCATATTTTTAGTTTATGCCCAATGTTTACTGATTAGTATAGTTTATTCCGTCTTTGCCCCTGATTCAGAATCACAGTTTGCATGTCTAGTCCTTTAGTGTTTTCATTGTGTTTTAAATTATGTACCAAGCCTAACCAAGCATAACAACTTATATAATGTTCAAATACACCAAGATATATAATTTTTACAGTAGTGAAATGATAAAAATAAATAAAGTTGGTGAGGAGTTTCTTACAAAAGTGATGAACAACAAAAGAACCTTTCAAGAACAAAGATTGATGATCAACCAAGATGACACCACCAAGGATAGCTCTTGCAAGCTTGAAGAAAGGTCTTTATATGGTCGTGAGGGGCTTCAACCTACAGCCACAAAAACATTTTGTGACCTAAAGAAATATAGGAAGAAGAATGGTTCATAAAAACCTTCAAAAACATCACCAAACCTTCAAAAACGTGATTCAAATCACCATCTTTTGAGAGTATCTTCAAGAGGATGTTGTATTGATGATTTTGTAATAAAAATCAAGATGATATGGGTGGTTTAGTGGGTGATTTTTGGCAGCAATGGGAGAGGAGAAAGGATATGGATGGTTTTTAGTTTTAGGTGAGATTTGCATGTGAAAGGAATAATGAGTGAACCTTGGAAAATGAAGAAAAGGAGGAGTGTGGGAATGGTTATGGGGAGGCCGGTTTTGGGGTCCCAAGGGAGGGTTTTATATTTATTATTTTACAAAAATACATTATACACATGTTTTGTACAAGTATTATAAGTCACGGAGTGAGTTTGAAGGCCAACGGGGCTAAACCGGTAGCGTTTTATGCATAGTTTGTGAAAATAAATGTCATGTAGATAATATTTTCATAAAAATGTCACATTTAATTTAAAATGACCCAAATTGATGTTTCATATATTTCCCGAGCCTTTCGGAGTGTTAATATGTCTTTAAAGCTTAAACCGCGTGTCAAAAACGCGAATTACGCTGTACCGGGTAGTGTAAAAATATAAAAACTTCCAAAAATATTAAAACTTGTTATCATAATGTATTTTAGTAATTTAGATTAGTGGTGAATTTATCGGAGGGTATAAATATAATTAAAACCCAAAAACGAAGGTTTAAATCGCGTAAAACGTAAAAGGTACAAGGTTTACGTAAAAATGGAAAAAGTGAAAAGTGACTTTTTAAAATAGAATTGTAAGGAACCAAAAGTGTATAAAAAGTGTAGACTGGACATGGTCTAGTGTCGGTTGAATAATTGAACGTGTTATGTCGTACGCGGATAAGTTCCGACGAAGTTAATTATACTCATGTAAAATAATAAAATGAAATAGTTAGGTAATTAAAATAGAAAAATTAGTGACATGAAATTACGAAATTTCACAGTACACACTCCTTAAGAGAGCGACGTCCCGGCGCTCAATTCTTCTTAATCGCCGTATGGTTTAATGGTGAAGAGATGACGGAATAGACAAGTCATCGTCGTGGTTTCCAATGAGAGTTAAATGATCAAAAGCCAAAGCATCAAATATGTTCAATGAACAAAAGGGGATGAATTGAAGAATTCTAACAAGTAGTCAATTCTTGAAAGCGGATAATAGCACATTACTATTAGCTTTCCAAACTCGTGACGGTCGATACCAAATCGAAAAAGTCCACATAACAAATTAGAAGTCGAGAGGAGTTCATAGCCCAAAAAAAAAAGATTTGTACACACGCTATGGTGGATACACATAAGCCCACTCATTTATAATTCGTCACTTACATAAAGAGGCGTCCCAATCCATGTAAGTAAGGAATTATAAAATTATAGTTCGGCGGTTTATAATTTTCTTATTCAAATGAAGAGGCGTCCCAATCCATTTCAATAAGATGATTATAAATCATCCTACTTATGTATTGCCAACACAAAACACAATAAAAACAACAACAAATGTTGTTCTTCAAAATCATAAGAAGTAACGAGAAAAGAATGAGACGTTAGTCAATCACGTTTCAAAGGAAAGCGTCAAGAGACGGTACGGTCCGAGGTAACAAATTTAAAGTCATACTCCCATCAACTGGAAGAGTTCAAAACGGTGGATTACAAAGCAATATATATGCTACTTTATTTACTTCTTTTCGATGATATTAAAATTCGGTGTAGCTTGTCAATTTCACTGGTTATCTTATCATTCGAGTCCACTCGGGGATTAAGGTATAATACTTATATGGCTTAAGTAAAAAAGCTGATGGAAATTTTATAAAATTGCCGCACTAATCGGATCGCCATTTCTAAACCGTGAAGGCTATAATTATGAACTTTATATGCTTAGAAAGGTATGACTCTGTACTATATGAAAATCTAGGCCTCACTTAACTGAGAATCTCAGAACATGGGTGAAATTACTAATTTACCCCTGTGTCTCTATGCAGTTGCTTCCAGCATCCAAATAAGTTTAGAAAAATTAGTGTATCTTTTTATCTACAGGTCCTATGGGCATGAATCCAATTGGAGAAGTTTTGTGTATGTCTTGGCTAAATTTCATTCAAAAGGACCAGGTAGTAGAAATGCATAATTCTAGGAGTTTTTGGCCTTAGAAAACTGATAGGCAACTTATGGACAAGTTTTAGTGTGGATTTTCTCCAAAAATCATCGGGATGAATTAGGACATGAGGTTTTTGGAAAAATGACACTGAGATATAGATCTACATCCCTATATTTTTATTTTAGGTTCAAAACTTACTGAGGTAAAATGGTTGAGTCATTTTCCAACAGATACTAATTTGGACAGATTCACCTTTCAAAGTCCTATCTTTCCAGTGCTCCTAAGCTAGGTTTTGTAGTTCAAATATAAAAACCAATTATGAAAAACTCTTAAGTGGATCAAATATTAATATGTTCAGGAAACAAAGTGGTTTTCAAAGAAATTTTGAGGTGATTACAAAAGTAAAACCAAAAATGGAAGCAAGACTAGTAATCGAAATGTTGCTGGCAACTCTTGCATTTCACAACTCAATCAAACCTAATTACCTATCTAACTCTTATTTTCCTTTGAAGACTTAGTCAATTCTTCCAACATAATTCATGCAAGAGTTGTTTAATCTACCCTAGAAATTGCTATAAATAAATCAAAGTATAAAGGGTTTTGATGAAAAGGAAAGGTTATGAAAAATTACTTGTACTCTAGGGCTTCAAATCCTACACCAATGTGACTAGAAAATCAAACTCCAAAAGGGGTTGTTTTTATATGAGTGGTGACTTCACGGGTAGTAAGACAACCAGTAGAAATTGATAAGCTGGAACATGTTTCAATGTTTTATGAAATGATATTACATACGGTTATGAAAGAGTTTAGAGACCATTGTAATCACATACAATGTCTGATAAATAAGAGAGACCATTGTAATCACATACAATGTCTGATATATCTTTGTTGGTCCCTTTACACGATTAGAATTAACTAGAAAGTTAATCTATTAGTGTTAATGACTAATACAATGTTTAAGGATTATTCTAACAGTTATAAAACGTGAATGTAAAAACAACAATATTTTTCAACGTTTAAATTCTTATTAGAAATAATTCCAAGAATCTATACCCAAGTGTTTTGCGGAACAAACACTTGGGATTGAATAGACAAGGGTATGGGGTGTCTCCTATCGAAACTCAAGCTTTGCTTGAGTGGTAACAATATACCCACTGAGCTATCTCAGTGAGTTGTATACTCTTTGTAGGAGAGAAGTTTCTTTGTAAAAGTTCAAGACTTTAATTATACAAAGCACATTTTAACTTCTCTCACAGTTGATCTATTTATACACAAGTATTCTAAGTATAAGTGATTAAATATAATACAAGTTGTTGAGGTTGCGTGTCTGACAATTACAAATAGTAATTGTCATTTCCAAGAACCAATAGGAAAGGGCTAAATAAGTCTTTGGGAGTTGTTGGCTGACACTCCATGACTTTTAGCCGCAATAGGGAAGGTAGAGTCTGACAAGAGAAGAGTGTTGGGTTTACACTCTTATCTTCTCAGATCTTTTCCCTATTGTTCCCGCCTTTTCTTCAGGCGTTGGTTCCTCAGTCATTCAATCACTTTGTTGGTTGAGGAGACTGGGGTTCAGTGAGCTCTTATCCAATACTCACTGAAACCATCATCTTCTTCTTTGGCTTAAGTCCTACTCAGGGAGTACCGCCTTCCTGAGTAGTGAATCCTTCTTCTTGAATTCGCCTTAAGCATCCTGAAGATGACTCACTGAGAGGCTGTTCTCTCAGTGACTTGAATTGTTCTCGGTTTAAGTTAACACTTAGTTAATTTGTGTCCAAATCATGTTCGAAGCATTCTTGGGTTTTACAAGACCCAACAATCTCCCCCTATTTGGATATAAATTATTCCTAAGTGTTTTTGATCAGATATGAGTGAGCTAAAGACTTCTGCTCATACTGAATGTACTAGAATGTAAATAAGGACACTGGAATAATAAAAACATCATCTTATTAATATCATTTACAAGTCCTAACAAAACTAAGTACAAAAGGGATAGTGGTGGGTATTCAGGCAGGTCATCAGTTCAACTTGATTCCAAGGGCTTCAAGCTTGGGCTTCTTTGACTGCAGCTCATGTTGGTCAGGATGTTCATTGATTTTTCTTTTCAGGTCATGACAAAACCTTACATTCTCAGGACTCTTGAGTGGAGAGGCCATTATCAGAAAGCCTAGCATAGCTTTGATCCCTGATAGATCAATATCAATCCACCTCTGGAAGGCTTTGTCACCAAACTCATCAATGAAGAACAAACCTCTTTCAGGCTGTTCAATGACCATATTGTTCCTGAAAGGAACACCTTCAGGGAGAGCCCTATTGCAGTCAAGACCAGGAATCTTGATCTCAGGCTCAGCTTCTATCTTCTTTCTTTTCCTTGAAGAAGACTGAGAAGTAGCAGGTTGTGCAGATTCAGGTAGAGGAGATTGAATGCCCAGTTCCTTAGGTGCTGCTGCCAATCTTTCATACCTCAGACTCAAAGACTTCATCAGATTAGGGACCACAACATTTGATTTCTTTGCTATTAATGGACCCAACTCGTCCAATTCAGTGATCCCAAAGTCAGCGAATCTGAAAGGTGAATGAACATCAAAGTTTCTCTTGTCAGCACCTCTGTAGACAGTGACAACGGCAGGATTGGTGTTTCTTTGAATATGAACATCAGTGATTGGTTCTGGCTTTAACCTTTCATTCATGTACCACTGATATTTCTTAATCCTATTCTGCCTGATCTCTTCAGCCCGTTTGGCTCTTTCCTCCCTTTTCTGCCTGAGAGTGGTCATCTCCTCAGACTGAGCTTTCACAAAGGTCATACCACCTTTTCTTCCTGAGAGATCCTTAGCCTCAAGACCAATTTTCTCAGCCTCCTCATGAACAACCTTGATTAAGGCAGACTTGCTTGCCTCCTCCTCTTCCTTCAACTTCTTCTTTGCCTCCTCTTCCTGAAGATAAGTACTGAGTTCATCAGCTGAGAAGTGGTAAAGAACTCCATCAATTTCATATGGGATCCTGAGAGGTGATTCAGGATCCTTTGCAACCGTGATAGGTGCTGGTTGAGGCTCAGGCTCAGTGAGAATGCCTTTGCCTTTATCTTGATGGGAGGAAGAGGCTTCCTCAGTGTGAGAAGGAATCTCCCCCTCAGTGTGAGAAGGAGGTTGTTGGCTTGAGACTCCAGTGTCTTTCTCCCCCTCAACTGTTGCATGAGCCATGGTGATAGCAAGAGTTGGAGTCACTGGAGTAGTAGGACCTTTGAAGGCCTGATAGATCTCAGTCATCATTGATTTGATGTCCGAGGTGTCTTTCTGAAGACTCGAGATCTGATCTGCCAGAGAAGCCTGAGAAGCTTCGATGCCTGACATCCTTGAGCCAAGAGACCATGCCAAGGATGTGGAAGATTGTGCCCAAGTACCAAGATGTTTTTCCTGAAGACCCATGGTAGTCCTGATTGAGTCCAAGGAGGTAGTAAGACCCTGAAGGTTAGAATCCTTCAGTAAGCTGAAGAGATCATGGATTTCAGCTGACTGCTTCTGATAAGTCTCAGCAGCTTGAAGGATCTTTTCAGTGAGTATGGGGTCATCTTTAACAGCTGTCTGAATAGTACCAAGGCTTTTGGTGATGCCTTCAAGAGAAAGATTGAACTTCTGGAAATGAAGATCAATAGCTGTCAGGGAATGTTTGGTGTCTGATTGGATTTCGATCACATCTTCATGAAAACTTTCAACATCTGCCTTCAGGTTGGCATAGTGAACAGCTGCTTCAGTGTGTTGATCAAACATCTCTTCAGTGAGACCAGTGAAAAGAGCTCTGTTGGTCTTAAGTAGGAGTTTGACCAATGTTCTTTCAGTGAGGGGAAGAGAGTTATCATACTTTTGGAGGATGTCCCCAGTATCAGAAGATTCAGGAGACTTCGAACCTGACTTTTCACTTTGGCTTGGAGAGGACTGATGTGATGGTTCAGGTTGTTCAGGTTGTACATCAGTTTCCATATCCTCTCCTGCCTCAAAAATCTCTTCTTCACTCTCTTCCCTGAGCTCTTCATCAGACTCCATAAAAGCCTGATAGTCCCCCATGGACTCAATACCCAAAAAATCAACCGGCTCCTCTTTATAAAAAGATTTGCCTTCGGTTTGGTCAGGTCCTGACCCCTTTGTCATAATAACTGAGTGGGTTTTCTCAGCCTGACTAGCCATAACAACTGGGGTAACACCAGCCTGGCTTTTGGGGGCAGTTCCTGAAGGACTGGATCCGCCTGAGGGGTTGATGGGTTCCATATCAGCGGGTTGTTTCTTTCCCTCTGAGTCTTTGTCCCCCTTAGCACCTTCAACTACTGATGGGTGCTTTCCAGTAGTATCACTAGGTACTGATTGTGAAAATTTGTGGACCCCCTTCCCATCAGGATTGTGCTGTCCTTCAGGGGATTTAGGGTCCTTTACTCCCTGAGATCCTGAGGATGATTTCTCAGGAACGTTAACGGGATGTGAATGTTTGTGGGTCCCCTTCTCAGTAAGGTAGTGCTGCCTTACCGAGGATTTAGAACCCTTTCCTCCCTTGGGAACTGATTGTTTTTTGACAGCTCCTTCATCGGGATGTGAGGGGGTGTGGGTCCTCTTCCCAGTAGGGTGGTGCTGCCCTACCGAGGGTTCAGGACCCTTTCCTCCCTTGGGCACTGATTGTGATTTATCAGTACCTTCATCGGGATGTGAGGGGGGAATGCTTCCTGATCTGTCTGACTTGTTTTTGTCAGTTGGACCATGTGGAATGGGAGTGCCCGAGGTCACTGAGGATGATTGCTCAGTGACTTCCGTTGGCCTTTGTTTTGAGGTCAAGAGGGTCTCAGAAATGGGTGTCTCAGAGGTCTCGGCCTTTTTCAACCTCTTTTTGAGGTTGAGTTGGTTTTGAGGATCAGTCTCAGTGGCGAGTGGCTTGGGTCTAACCACCTGGCTGGACTGACCCTTCTTTGTCTTCTTCACCTTTTTGGTCGGTGAAGGAACAGGAGAGATAGCGTCATTGCCCTGAATGACTGATTGCATGTATTCAGTCAGGGCAATCTGTGTAACCTCACTTATGCTACTAGTGAAGTTTGACTTGTGCAGTACCTCAGGCTTCGTACCTTCTGCATCAGTCCTCACATAGTCAGAACCGAGTAGGTCCTGAAGCACACAGGAAACAAATCTAGGATAGGACATGTGCCTTTGCCTATGTTTTCCTGAGAGCTTAGCAACGAGGTCTCGGAAGATTATTCCTCCGATGTCTATTTTTGTACCCTCAAGGAGACTGAACAACATCAATTGTTGTGATGAGTTCAATTGTTCCGTAGAGGATTTATTTCCACCCAGGACCTGAATGACAAATGTCATCAGTATCCTCCAAATAGGGTGGAACCATGTTTTGACTACTGGAGCCTTTTCCAGTAAGCCTCCCACAGACATTTCAGGGCGTCTGGGGTCATGGGGTGCAAGAAAGATCAGTTCATTCTTTATTTCCTGATCAGTAGGGTTGGGGGAAAAGGCTTCAGCAAAGTCAAGGCCTGTGGCTTTGATGAATGCTGAGTAGTCAAAGGAGAGGGTTCTGCTCCCATTCATCACCGTGAAGGTGATGATTGACTCTTTGGTGTCTTTGGGGCTGGTTGCCACAGCCGTACACCAGAATTCCCTCAAATAGTCATGATAGATGACTGAGGGGGTATGGGTGAAAGCCTTTGCAAGAAAACAATTACGAAGATATTTCATAACGTTCTTGTAGGCTGGGTACATTTGTGGATATGAGAAATTTCCCACCACATTATTTTTGGTTAGGTCTACACCCTCCATTGTGAAATCCACGTTGGGGGCATATTTCACAGCTTTAGAAGAAGCCATTTATGGGTAAGTCTGGGTTTGACTAGGGTTAAAGGGGTTCTAAAGCTTAAGAATGCACACACAATTTGTTTTTGAGAAAAGAAAATGGCAGAGTTTAGCTTAAAAATTCTATAAAAACGTGTGTGTGAATTCTTCTGGTTGGGGTATTTATAGGAAAGAGGAGATGGGGGTGTTTTGGTCATTTGAGCAAATCGTTATTTATTCAAAAAAATTATTTGGAAATTGATTTGAATAATAAGTTTTGGGATCCGCATTTAATGCCAACACTCCACTTTCCAGGTTTAGCGCAACAGTCGAGGTGAACAGTTGAGCAGTTCTGCAAAAGTGCAACTTGCAGAGTTGAGTCATCACATATTTGAAATGTGATTGGAGAGGCATTTAATGCCAAGTGGGAATGTGGTGGCCCATAGGTGGAAGCCAGAAAGGCTAAAAGGAACAAATATTCTTGAATTAAATATGTGTTCAGTTACCAACCTCGGACATTTACTAACTAGATACTTAGAGCATTTAAGTTAGTAATTAATGTCCTTTTCAGGGTCCTGAATGACTTTTCATTCAGTGATTGGTATTCAGGGACTTGGGTTTAGTCACTGATGATTCAGGAATGAGGATTGATTCCTGAGACAAGGATTCAGGAACTTGGGTTTAGTTCCTGAGGATGATGATTCAGTGAGATGTTTTCACTGATATACATATTTAGTCAGGGACCTGAGATGTTAAGAATTTACACTTTTGTTGGAAAAAATTAGTCAGTGGACTGATTCTCTATATCCAACATTCCTAATTCAGCTTTCAGTCTTGTGAAGGTTGGTTCATCCAAAGGTTTGGTGAAGATATCAGCTAACTGATATTCAGTAGGAATGAAGTGTAATTCAATGTCACCATTTATGACATGGTCCCTGATGAAGTGATATCTGATATCAATATGTTTTGTTCTCTGATGAAGAACAGGGTTGTTAGAGATTGCAATTGCACTTGTGTTATCACAAAAGATGGGTACCATCTTGTACTGAATTCCATAGTCACTGAGTTGACTTTTCATCCAGAGTACATTTGCACAACAACTAGCTGCAGCAACATATTCAGCCTCAGCTGAGGATAGGGCAACTGATTGTTGCTTCTTAGCACTCCAACAGACTAATTTCCCACCTAGAATTTGGCAGGAGCCTGATGTGCTTTTTCTATCCATGTTGCATCCAGCATAGTCAGAGTCTGAGTATCCTTTGAGATCAAGTCCTGAGCACTTTGGATAGTATAATCCAAGGTTAGGAGTGCCCTTCAGGTACCTGAATATCCTTTTCACAGCAGTGACATGAGATTCTCTTGGGTTAGATTGATATCTGGCACATAGACATACTGAGAATTGGATATCAGGCCTTGATGCAAGTAGATACATCAGTGATCCTATCATTCCTCTAAAGAGAGTTTGATTGACTGGTTTACCAGTTAGGTCAGGACCAAGGTTGTTTGGGGGAGCCATGGGAGTTTTGACTGAGGCACAGTCACTGAGATCATACTTCTTCAGTAGATTCTTTACATACTTCTCTTGACTGATAGTGGTTCCTCTATCAGTCTGCTTGATCTGAAGACCAAGAAAGTATGTCAGTTCCCCCATCATGCTCATTTCAAACTTCTTTGCCATTAGTTTTTCAAATTGTTTGCAAAGTTTGAAACTTGTTGAGCCAAAGATGATGTCATCTACATACACTTGTACTAGTATGACATCATTATTTGTCTTATAGATAAACAATGTGTTGTCTATCTTGCCTCTGACAAATTTGTTTTGGATTAAGAAGGCTGAGAGAGTCTCATACCATGCCCTGGGAGCTTGCTTTAGTCCATAAAGGGCTTTGTTAAGCTTATAGACATGATCAGGAGACTCATGGCTTTCAAATCCAGGAGGTTGCTCAACATAAACTTCTTCTTTCAGTGATCCATTTAAGAATGCACTTTTGACATCCATTTGGTACACCTTGAAGTTCATGTATGTAGCAAAAGCAAGGAAGATCCTGATGGCTTCCATCCTTGCTACTGGTGCAAATGTTTCTTCATAGTCAATGCCTTCTTGTTGATTATAGCCTTTGGCTACAAGTCTGGCTTTGTTTTTAATGACTATGCCATTTTCATCAGTTTTGTTTTTGAATACCCATTTCATGCCAATGACTGAGACATTCTCAGGACATTTGACCAAGGTCATTACCTTGTTTCTGTCAAATTGTTCTAGTTCATCATGCATGGCCTGAACCCAACTTGGATGTTTAAGTGCTTCTTTAACACTTTTGGGTTCAATTGTGGAAATGAAGTCCACAAATAGGCATTCATTGGATGAGGCTGCTCTCAGTTCAGCAGCCATGCTTCTTGTGAGCATGCCTTCAGAAGGCTCACCAATGATATTGACAAGTTCTATATCCTGAGATCTGGTCCAACTATCCTGAGGTCTTGGGAGTGGGTTAGAACTTGTAGAAGCCTGATGGGTATGATCAGGATTGGACACAAGATTTCCATTTTCTTGTGTGTCTAAGTGGGTTGTGTCATCACTGAGATTGTTTGGGTCCTGAGTATTTTGTTCAGACTGAAGGATATCATCAGTTCTTGTATGTGCTTCAACAAACTCAGTGATGGTTGGGTTTGGTAGGTTGTGAGGGATAATGTAGTAGGAGAGGTTAGCATCATCTTGATACTGGGTAGAAGAATTGTTTTCAGACAGATATTCATCAGGAGGATATCTAGAAGAATTATCAATTCCTATTTCATCTACTGAGGCAGTTGAGAACCTGATAGTATCAGTGCTCTCATCAAAGGTAACATGAAATGTTTCCTCAGTCTGCTGTCTCCTTGTGTTGAACACTTTGAAGGCTTTTGAGACAAGTGAGTATCCTAGGAAGTATCCATCATCAGCTTTTGCATCAAATTTTCCTAGGTGATCCTTGTGATTATGAATAAACACAGGACACCCAAAGACATGAAAGTAGCTGATGTCAGGGATTCTTCCTTTGAATAACTCATATGGGGTTTTCCCATGTCTCTTGACAATTATGGATCTGTTTTGTGTATAACAGGCAGTTTTGACTGCTTCAGTCCAAAAATGGTTGGAAAGGACTGATCCACATAGCATTGTCCTGGCAGCTTCAATGAGTGTTCTGTTTTTCCTCTCAGCAACACCGTTTTGTTCAGGTGTGTATGGAGAGGAAAAGTTTTGGGAAATACCTTTCTCATCACAGAAACTTTCAAGTTCATTATTTTTGAACTCAGTCCCATTGTCAGTTCTAATTTGTTTGACTTTAATGTCATTTTGATTTTCAATGTTCCTGACAAAGGACATAATTGTTTCAGCTGCCTGACTCTTTTTGATCAGGAAGAATACCCAGGTGTATCTTGAGTATTCATCCACTATGACCAGAGTATACTTCTCATGGTTAATAGACCTTGGACTGACAGGTCCAAATAGATCCATATGGAGAAGATGTAGGCAGTTCCTGATGGAAAAGTTGGTTTTGGTTTTAAAGGATGCTCTGTGATGTTTACCTTTTTCACAGGCTGAGCATGGTTTATCCTTAGAAAACACAAGTGATGGTAAGCCAAGGACCTTGTTTTGTTTTACAAGATTGTTAATGTTCTTGAAGTTCAGGTGGGTTAGTCTCTTGTGCCAAAGCCAGTTGAGTGCATCAGTGGCCTTAGCAAAGAGACATGTTCCATCCTGAGTTAGACTTGACATGTCTAGTACATAAACATCTTGTCTCCTAGGTGCAATGAGGACAATTTCCTTATTTGCATTGAAGATGGTTCCTTGCTTATCATCAAACTGAACTATGTACTTTGCATCACATAGTTGACTGACACTGATCAGATTATACTTAAGACCATTTACATATGCTATCCTAGTAAAGACAATACCATTGCAGTTGACTGAACCATAACCTTCAGTGAGACATGATGAATTGTCAGCAAATATCACTTTGGGTCCTGGTTCTTCTACATATTTGTGCAGACACTCCTTAACACCAGTCATGCTCCTTGAACATCCACTATCTAGATGCCAAACAGGATCCCTAGCATGTTTCTGCACAAATAGTAAACTAGGTCAGTTCTTTCTAGGACTCCATTTCATGGAGGGTTTGGTATTGTAGGTCCTTATGAAAGTATTAATTGATTCATGGTCAGTGGTTGAGTGGACTGAGCTACCACATGTTTTGCATTTGGTAGTAGGGTTAGCCTCAGTAGTCTGAGAGGATTGCTTTCTTCCTCTTTTTGACTGAATGACCTTGTCTTTTCCTGAGGATTTCTGAGTGGAGCTTCCACTAGATTCACCATGTTTGTCATATTGACAATCGTCAGGATGGTGGTCATTAAATCCACACAAAGGGCAGGGAGGAAAAGGCTTGGCCTTTTGCTTCTGTTTCTGCTTAGAATCAGAAGGATAGTTCAGGCACTGAGCCTTGAGTCCTGAAAAGTTTGACATGACTGAGCATTGTTTATGATCAGAGGTCCTGTGATCTTCCTTTTTGCAAATCATGCAATAAAGAACTCTATAACAATCATCAGTGAGATGATTTGTATAGTTGCAAAGCTCACATCTTTTCAGTGGTTTGGTGGTCTTGGGTTTGGTCTTTGAGGAAGTTGGTTTTTGTTCCTTCTTGGATTGAGAAGATTTCTCAGAAGAGTCAATCTTTTCTCCTAGCTTCCTGACCATTTCAGCCAACTGATCAATTTTTGAGTCAGGGCTTTGGGTAGTTTCTTCAGAAGGGACTGAAGTTGATGAGTCATCAGTATTTACTGAGACAACAAGGTTTGCTCTTTTCAGGATGGTTGTTCCCCTTCCTGATCTCTCCTTAGGAGAGTGTGGTGAGAAGACCATAGGTGGGAGGCCTAGGTTAGGTTTAGCACCCTGTAGGGTATTCAGTGGAGGAAGTGGAGGGTATGATTCTGATTCAGACTCATCCAAGGACTCAGTGAGTGGTTCAGTGAGTTCAAGCTTACTGAGTTTTTCAGTGAGTCCTAGCATATTTTTCAAGGCCTGACTTTCAGGAAGCAAGATCTTTCCAGTCTCAAAGTTTGGTAACTTACTGACTGGGTTGTCCCTGACAATCCAGTCATTTGACTTGGGAAGCATTTCTTGCTCAAAAGATATGCCAGCTGGAACAAAGTTTAATTCATTTTGACACACAATTGGATCAACCATAAGAGGGTCAATGCCAATGGTTTTCTGAGAGATTAATCCCATAGTGTCAAAAACCTTAGGGTTCTTCTTGGTCCAGCTTTGAATGATAGCCTTTTCTTTGTTAAGTTCAGTTTGAAGGACTTGGTTTTGTTTCAAAATCTCAGTGTTCTGAATTTGTAGAGTTATTGTTTCTAGTTTGGCTTGCTTAAGTACAAGCAGTTCATCTCTACATTTATTCAATTCTGACACAATAATGTTATATTTTGAAAGCAAGTTAAGCCTTTGTTCTTCAACAAACTTTAAATCAACACAAATGTAATTCATGTAAGACTTCCAATCAGAATCATCATCCATAGAAAGTAAAGTATTAACCTTTTTCATGGTGATGTTGACCCACTCTCCATTTCTAGCATGGCCTTTTCCTACAGCCACCTGATCCTCTTCAGAAAGTGCCATCAGTGCACTAACTCTTATTTCCTCATCCGAGGAAACCTCTTCATCATCCCAATCATATGCTTCAGCTATTAGAACCTTGTTCTTTGTCTGAATAGGTTTAGATGTTTGAGCAGCCTGAGACAATATGGGGTTAGTTTCAAGAAGTGCAAGTTTAGCTTTGACATTCCTATATTTTGTTTCAAAATCCTTTTGACCCTTGTTTTGGTATTGTTGGGTGGACTGAAATATTTTAGGTTGAAACTTGCTAGTTCCTGAAAATTTGTAAGAGGGTTCTGAGAAAGTTTTAGAATAACAGTCCTTAGCAAAATGACCCTTTTTACCACATTTAAAGCATTCAGTGGTTTCATTTGCTTTTGATTTTGTAAAGTTGGACTGATTTCTTTTGATGAAACGTTTTGAACTAGCAAGGAGTGCCCTCTCTTGGAATTCCAAGTTCAGGTCATTTAGGTATTCCTCATCAGTCCTTTCATCAATTTCTTCTTCAGAAACCTCTTGAGTATCCTGCACAACACCATTAGAATAGAAAGCAGTTGATATGGGTGTTGAGGTTAAGGCCTTTTTGGACTCATGTGTTTTTGAGTCAGGGTATCTCCTTGAGATCAAGTTGTCTTCATAGACAAACTTCCCATAAATTTCAGGGAGCTCTAGGGTCTGAATGTGGTTAGCATTCCTCAGGCCTTGTGAGAAGTTGAGCCACTTCTCAGGGAGACTGTTGACAAAGCCAACATTTGTCTCATGTTTGGTCAGTACAACACCATCATTTGATAATTCATTTATCAAAGTTTTGTATCTGGTGTAGGTCTGTGAGAGACTTTCAGAGTCCTTTGCCCTGAAAGTATTATACTCAAGTTTAAGGTCCATGACCCTATTTTCCTTGGTATCTGAGGGACCCTCAAAGCTGTTTACCAAGTCATCCCAAGTTTGCTTGGCTGTTAGACAGTTGATGACTGATTCCATTATATCGTCAGGAAGACATGATATAAGGATGCTTTTCAGGCGTTGGTCTTGATTGACCACCCTCCTCTCATCTATGGTCCATTGGGCTTCAGGCTTGTTTAGCCCCGTGCCAGTCTTAGGGACAAATGGGCCATCCCTGATACAGGTGATGTAGTAGGGTTCCATACCAGTAAGATAGCAAATCATACGCTTCTTCCATTTGCTAAATTTCCCAGTTTCAAGTCTGGGTGCAACAGCTGAGTAGCTGCCACCCTTTTTGTCGACTAGCTGGGGTACATTGATATCAGCCATAGTAGGATCTTGGTTTTTAAAAACCTAGAGCACTCTTGGTTAGTTTAAAAGATTTTATAAACCAGAGGCTCTGATACCACTTGTTGGTCCCTTTACACGATTAGAATTAACTAGAAAGTTAATCTATTAGTGTTAATGACTAATACAATGTTTAAGGATTATTCTAACAGTTATAAAACGTGAATGTAAAAACAACAATATTTTTCAACGTTTAAATTCTTATTAGAAATAATTCCAAGAATCTATACCCAAGTGTTTTGCGGAACAAACACTTGGGATTGAATAGACAAGGGTATGGGGTGTCTCCTATCGAAACTCAAGCTTTGCTTGAGTGGTAACAATATACCCACTGAGCTATCTCAGTGAGTTGTATACTCTTTGTAGGAGAGAAGTTTCTTTGTAAAAGTTCAAGACTTTAATTATACAAAGCACATTTTAACTTCTCTCACAGTTGATCTATTTATACACAAGTATTCTAAGTATAAGTGATTAAATATAATACAAGTTGTTGAGGTTGCGTGTCTGACAATTACAAATAGTAATTGTCATTTCCAAGAACCAATAGGAAAGGGCTAAATAAGTCTTTGGGAGTTGTTGGCTGACACTCCATGACTTTTAGCCGCAATAGGGAAGGTAGAGTCTGACAAGAGAAGAGTGTTGGGTTTACACTCTTATCTTCTCAGATCTTTTCCCTATTGTTCCCGCCTTTTCTTCAGGCGTTGGTTCCTCAGTCATTCAATCACTTTGTTGGTTGAGGAGACTGGGGTTCAGTGAGCTCTTATCCAATACTCACTGAAACCATCATCTTCTTCTTTGGCTTAAGTCCTACTCAGGGAGTACCGCCTTCCTGAGTAGTGAATCCTTCTTCTTGAATTCGCCTTAAGCATCCTGAAGATGACTCACTGAGAGGCTGTTCTCTCAGTGACTTGAATTGTTCTCGGTTTAAGTTAACACTTAGTTAATTTGTGTCCAAATCATGTTCGAAGCATTCTTGGGTTTTACAAGACCCAACAATCTTGAAGATGTGTATAAATTTCCGGATGGAAATTTACAATGCTCACGAATAGCATATAATACACCAAGGAAGTTTAGTTCACAAAAGCTTATATATATAAGAAGTGATACTTTCGTGGATTATCGGACAAGTTAAGAAATAATTATAGTGCTCCTATAATTATCCTTAGTATAATAAAGATATATACTCAATAGAGTAATAGGAAATTTAGGAAGTAGGCGCGCATGGATATCGGACAAGATGATGGAACTCATGACTTTTGAAAAATTAAAGGTTATAGTCTAGGTTTTTAAAAGAAAACGACCTAGTTCACTATAACTTATGCTCTGGTACCAATCTATAACACCCCCAAAAATCATGTTTTACAGCGGAAGACTTGTTTTACAGCGGAAGACTTAATTGGGTGTTATTTGTGGATCGAAGTTGTAATCATAGAAAACATCAAAACAATTTAAAGATGTTTTTAAACAAAGTTCTCATTTGATAAAATCAGAGTTTAACGAATTTAAGTCCCAAAACATGAAACAGCGGAAGACTTGTTTTACAGCGGAAGACTTAATTGGGTGTTATTTGTGGATCGAAGTTGAAATCATAGAAAACATCAAAATAATTTAAAGATGTTTTTAAACAAAGTTCTCATTTGATAAAATCAGAGTTTAATGAATTTAAGTCCCAAAAGTTTTAAACAGGACAAGAGTCCAAAAGGTTCATAATTTAGACACAACATAAGTTTTTGAGTTCCATCTAATGTGAAATAACACGTGTCCATCCATCCATGTCCTTGCACGCCCATCCAAGCATTTAACACTTTGCGAACCTGAGATAAACATGCTAAAAAGTCAACACAAAGGTTGACCAATCTATAACACCCCCATTTCAGTTTTGCAGCGGAATACCACATAGGGTGCTATATATTCGTCACATTGTACAATTATAGTAAACAACTTTAAAACAAAGTCGTTTTTAAAACATTCACATTCGATAATTTTATCAGAGTCAACAAGGTCCCAAAAGTTTTTGACATAGTCAAAAGATGCATAAGTTTTAGAAGTTTAGAACATTATCGAATGAGAACTTTTATTTAAACATGAGCCATCGTATAGATATCCATTCCTTGCGTAGCCCATCCAAGCTGAAAGTCACTTACGGACCTGAGATAAAACATGCTAAAAAGTCAACATAAAGTTGAGTGAATTCATAGAGTTTAATAAGTAATAAGTTGAATACAAGTAATTTTTCTTTCATCGGGCGACAAGTAATGCATATACAAGTCGTATAATATGATTATAGTATCAAGCTCATGACACCGAAACTTAACTGAAATAAAATGTGCCCTAACGGGGTAAACTTGCCAATTTTACCAAGATATACTCAATATTATGCTACCCGTTAGACCAATGAGAGCTACTCATCCGGACAGGCTCGTCAAACCAAATATGCATATTCATAATATTAGCGCTTCCCATGGAATTATCGGTTCATGATGTTAGGGACTTTTAATGGCAGGGGCAACTCAATAAACTATAATCATGTAATCGGGTCCAGCATACCAAAAGCTACTTGTTTTCAGTTTTAAAAACTAGCATGTATCCCCCTCGCGAGGTTTATAAAATAATAAAATGAGTAAAGGCGAGGCTATGAACTCACCGTGAATAAAGGAAATAGCACGGAACAACTAGTGGAGAAAAATAGTCACGCAAGCTCTACGATGAACCTAAAATAGATATACGCTTGTCTTAGGTTTTTAAAATAAACATTGGTGCAATTTAGTTATATAAGTTATGATCTTAATTATGCTTGGTACATAGTTCCTAGTTATTACAAGTTTTAGCTTAGCATTTACAAGTTATCAAAATTCAAGTAAATATTCTATACTTGTCCCTAAGTCCAATCATGTATCATAAAAGTCCAAGATTAGCCTAAGGTTCAATTTTTAGCCCATGGGTCAAGTTTTAGCCAAAAAGTTCACATTAAACCTGAGGGTTCAAAAATATATTTGGTGGTCCAAAAATGTATCAAAGGTCAAATTTTTATAAAGCTTAAAACATGTTTGTACATTTTTATACCAAAGCTGATGGAAAGTTTAGTAATTTGTTTACATCTAAAAATCCGTTACTTGCAAACCGTAAGTCGAAAAATTAAGTTCTTTATATCCCCGGAAAGGTATTCATCTGTACTAACAAGTTTTGTGGGTCCCACTTGGTCAAAAATTACATAGCAGCAGCTAAATTATTAATTTGTCCATTCTATTCAGTCCAGCAGTTTTCATAATTACAACAGTCCCACCAAAAATACAATATCTGGAGTTCTACTAATCAAAATAATCCCATTCTTGCGGCCACGTTTAAGTTAAGATGTTATCTACAACTTTCATTCTTTGAGTAACAGTGGGTTATTCACAAAAAAAATGACTTTTGTACGTTTCAAATCTGTTACTCAGGTTATGACATGTTTTACCAAAACATTTCTAATTTAATCATCGTAATGAGTTATTTAATGAAATTCCCGTCAAAACGACCGCAAGACATAGATCTAAAACCCCATATTTTTAGTTTATGTCCAATGTTTACTGATTAGTACAGTTTACTCCATCTTTGTCGTTGGTTCAGATTCACAGTTTGAAGGTCTAGTCTTTTAGGGTTTTCATTGTGTTTTAAATTATGTACCAAGCCTATCTAAGCATAACAACTTATATAATGTTCAAACACACCAAGATATATAATTTTTACAGTAGTGAAATGATAAAAATAAATAAAGTTGGTGATGGGTTTCTTACAATATACTAAATGGTTCAACAATATACTTAAGGGTCCAATTTTTATAAAGTGTAAACATTTTTATACTTTTATCCTAATGCTGATGGAAATTTTAATAACTTGTTCACTTTCAAAAATTCGTTACTTGCAACCCGTAAGTCGAAAAATTAAGTTCTTTATATCCCCAGAAAGGTATTCATCTGTACTAACAAGTTTTGTGGGTCCCACTAAGTCAAAAATTACAATACAGTAGCAAAGTTACCCATTTACCCATATTATTCACTTCAGAAGTTTCTAATATTACAACAGTCCCGCGAAAAGTGCGATATCTAGAGTTCTACAAGTCCAATCGACCCCATTCTTTTGGCCACATTTAAGTTAAGATGTTCTATAAAACTTTCATGTTTTGACTAACAGTGGGTTATTCACAAAAAAAATGACTTTTATACGTTTCAAATCTGTTACTCAGGATGTAACATGTTTCACGAAAATATTTCTAGTTTAATCATCGTAATGAGTTATTCAATGAAATTCCCGTCAAAACGACCGCAAGACATAGATCTAAAACCCCATATTTTTATTTTATGACCAATGTTTACTGATTAGTACAGTTTATTCCATCTTTGCCCCTGATTCAGAATCACAGTTTGCATGTCTAGTCCTTTAGTGTTTTCTTGTAATTTTTAGTATGTACCAAGCATATTCAAGCATCAAGAACTTATATAACATACAAAATACATAAATTACATGAAAATACAGTAGAGATACAAAATAAAATGTGAGTGTTGGTTCCTTACAAAAGATGAAGAACAAGATGACAACAAGAAAAACCAAGGAAACCCAAGAAACTAAGAACACCAAAGGAGATAACCCTAGCTTCCAAGACCACCAAGAATACTTTAAAACATCTTGAAACCTTGAAATCACAGCCATGGAGTCATCTTGAAAGTCTTTTAAAAACACCTTTGAAACAAGTCTTGAAGAGGAAAAAGAAACAAGAAGCAACCTAGCACCAAAGGGCCTTCATTCTTGCATCAACTTCCATAGAATTAACACCAAAAATGGTGTGTTTGTAGTTGGATAATCACGGCAGCAACAAGAGGGAAAGAGACCAAATTTTTGATAAAGTTTGATGAGGAAATGATGGGGGTTTGTTGTGATAGTCAAAAGGATGAATTTAGAGGTGTTTAAATCTTGAAATATCAAGTTTTTGAGGTGGTTTTGTGGTGGTGTAAGGTGATGGACGGATTTTACAAGGGAGAAGGAGAGAAAAACTTTTGAAAACACATAGTATCAATGAGAGAATGAGTGTGTGTTGGTGTGGTCTTTGAGGGAAAGGCATGGGAGACAAGGTAGAGATTTCTATACACTTGTCTAGCCTTGGTAATATAAATGTTGGGCATGCACAAGGGCATAGGGGGCGGCAAACACATGAATTAAACATTGAAGTGCAGCATTTTAGAGTTAATTAGGATTAGTTAGTGTTAAAGGGTGTATTTTGATCCCCGGTGCTTAAAACGTAGGGTTTTTAAGACATGTAACGCAATACCGGGTAGTGTAAAAATATAAAAACTTCCAAAAATATTAAAACTTGTTATCATAATGTATTTTAGTAATTTAGATGAGTGGTGAATTTATCGGAGAGTATAAATATAATTAAAACCCAAAAACGAAGGTTTAAATCGCGTAAGACGTAAAAAGTGTAAGGTTTACGTAATAATGGAAAAAGTGAAAAGTGACTTTTTAAAATAGAATTGTAAGGAACCAAAAGTGTATAAAAAGTGTAGATTGGATATAGTCTAGTGTCGGTTTAATAATTGAACGTGTTATGTCGTACGCGGATAATCTTCCGACGAAGTTAATTATACTCATCAAAAATAATAAAAATGAAATAGTTAGGTAATTAAAATAGAAAAATTAGTGACATGAAATTACGATGAGTAACAATTGCCCGAAGAAAGGGAAAGGTCAAGATGGAAATGCTCGTGGACGTGTTTATGTAATGGGAAATGCAGAGCAGCAAGGCCCGAATGTCGTGACGGGTACGTTTCTTCTTAATAATCATTATGCTAAAGTTTTATTTGATTCGGGTTCGGACAAAAGCTTTGTGTCAACTGGTTTTAGCGCATTGATAGATATTAACCCGGTTAAGTTAAACTATAGTTATGAAGTCGAATTAGCCGATGGGAAATTGGTTAGTACAAATTCTATTCTAAAGGGTTGTACCATAAATCTCGCGAACCACCCATTTAGTATTGACCTCATGCCAATTGAACTTGGTACTTTTGATGTCATTATTGGAATGGATTGGTTATCCGATCTAAACGCGGTTATTGTCTGTGGTGAGAAAGTTGTTCGTATTCCATATAACAACAAAACACTACAAATCAGAGGTGATAGAGATGGGTCTCAATTAAAAATCATAACTCGTATCAAGGCTCAAAGGTACATTGAGCAAGGGTGCCAGATGTTTCTAGCACAAGTGACAATGAAAGAGTCAGTTGAAAAACGACTAGAAGATGTACCTGTTGTTCAGGATTTTCCTGAAGTATTTCCTGATGATCTTCCGGGACTTCCACCTCCTCGACAAGTAGAGTTCCGAATCGAATTAGTGCCTGGTGCTGCACCAGTAGCACGTGCACCTTATCGATTGGCACCGTCAGAAATGAAGGAGCTATCGGAACAATTACAAGAATTGTCTGAAAAAGGGTTCATTCGACCGAGCTCTTCACCTTGGGGAGCCCCGGTGCTATTTGTGAAAAAGAAGGACGGATCCTTTCGAATGTGTATCGATTATCGTGAGCTTAACAAATTAACGATCAAGAATCGTTATCCACTTCCGAGAATTGATGATCTATTTGATCAACTTCAAGGCTCAAGCGTGTATTCCAAAATCGACCTGCGATCAGGTTATCACCAACTCCGTATTCGAGAAGAAGACACTCCAATTACTGCGTTTAGAACTCGGTATGGTCATTACGAGTTCAAAGTGATGCCGTTTGGGTTAACTAATCAAGTCATATTTATTTCCAAGGAAACACAAGTGAAGTATGTGTATTCCCGGGTCGTTATCCCCGATGAGAGTTGAATGGAATTTGTGAGATCGGGTTTGTGAATCGTGTTTGAGATATAAAAATTTGAGAGATTTTAGATTTGGATTACAACTACGTAAGACAACAAATAGGCTAGAAAAAAAAATAAAAAAAATTACAACTAGAAACAATTAACGTAAATAAATAAAACGTGAATAAAATACACGAATAAAAACGTGAAATAATGAAATACAAAACCTAGGGGTGCAAATGCAATAAAAACTAATTTTATAACAGAAAATAAAATTCTACAAAAGTTTAGGGGCCAAAAGTGTAAAAATTTCAACTTTAAAAAATACTAAAACAAAGGCAGGGACTGATTTTGACTTTTCTGAAACTTATTTATAACTAAAAACGGTTTTAGAATAAAGACAGGGACCAAATTGGATTAAACTGAAACTTAGTGGACTGACTTGTAAAACTTTAAAAATTAAAAACGATTTTTAAACGAAAAACGGCCCAGGTTCGAACCTGGGCAACCACACTTGATTAACACTATATTTTTTTTTACTTTTCTCTTAAGAACTACTAACCACTTAATCAAATAAGCTGATTTAATTAATTTTAGCTTTTTCTGACTCGAAATAAGATCAAAAATAAGCTCTAATTGAGCTAGAACTCACACGGGTCTGCTGATAACCTTAGTGTGCAGGGGAAAACTAATGGACTGTCAAAGCTAATAAAGAAGCTATTCTAAACTATTCTCCACAAACACAAACACTAAGATCAGAACAACAAAAGCAGAACAACAAGAGCAGTAATTCTAAACTATTCTCCACAAACACAAACAATAACCATAATCCGATCCAAGTCAAACTCGAACTAAAGCTACACTTAAACTATAATAAAGCAACACTTAACTAATTTTTTTTTCTTTTTCGCTTACTGAAACACAAACATAAACTAGAACTACAACTACCAAACCATTTATATAATCATAGATAACAAGATAGCAGTAAGGTAACAAGAACACAAAAAGTAAAGTAACAAGACAGCAGTAACAAGATCGAAATAAACAGATATTAAGCAGTAATTCACTAAACAATAAACTTCGACTTAAATTAAATTAAAAAGTAAAAGTTACAATCGAAATAAAGAAATTCAAATCACCTTAAATTACTTAGCTAAATTAAACCTACTGCTTAACTAAAGTTACAAATAAAAACATACCGAATTTTTAAAGCTAAAATAATCCTCCTTACTACAATAACCTCCTACTCTATTTATACTTACTAAGAAAAAAATAAAATACTCCGGTCCCTCTTCTTTTGTTTCTCTTGTGAGAGGAATCTTCACAAAATAGGTACTTGTGCTTCTTGGACTCTTTCCCAGCCGTTGGATGAAAGATAAGTGATCCCAGCCTTTAAAATAGTCTTGGCGCTCAAAACTTCCCTCGGATAGGTGAGGTGGCTGATGGGGAGGTATAAGGGGAAGGGTTTTGGTGTTGGGGAGAAGAGAAGTGGGTAAAACGGTGAAAGTTTTGGGGAGTAGGATGGATAGTGATGGGTTTTTTGGCTGTGTTAGCTTGTGTTCTTGGCGGGAGGGAGGAAGAGGACAAGATGGTGTTGGCTGCTTGTGTTAGGGATTTTGACTATTTGTTTTGGGGATTTTGACTATTTCTTTTGAATCCGGTGTTTAGTAGTCATTTGGATCCGGGTTTGGTTTTAGAAGGTGGGCTTGGGTATTTATTTTTGGGATAGATGGGGTTGGGCCAAAGGGTGAAGTGGCTTGTGTACTCTCTTTTGGATCCGGTTGTTAGTTCTTGTTTAGGATAGATACCAAGGACCAAAGTTGTACTTTATGAAACCTCAAGGACCATTCTTGTAAATCTTGAAACTGCAGGGACCTGAGTTGACATTTCACCAAAATATTCCAAGTGACCAAAAATGCCAAGCTTATTATTCCGAGGACCAAAAATTTATTTTTTACTATTTTTTTTTTTATTTTTTTAAAGCTTGAGGGACTAGACTTGCCATTTGCAAATTTTATTTGTTTTTCAAACGTTTTCAATCATTTTGCATATGGAATACAAAAACACATCTCAAAGATATTTTTAACATTTTTTGATCGTTTTAAAGTGTTTTTGGTTGTTTTGACTCGAAAATTGGACGAAAAGATATGTGTAAAACGACACATATCAAATCCCCCACACTGAGCAATTGCTAGTCCCTAGCAATTTTTTATGAAAAGTTGATGGATGTATCTCTTTACCAGAAGCCATCACCTCTGGAGTAGCCAAATGTTTCAGTTCAAGTAAGAACTATGGTACACTGATAACCATATGATTTTGAGCAAATCACCAGCTGCCAACGGATTTGATTTGTCTTTACCAGAAGCCGTTTGCTTCTGGACTAGCCAACTCTTAGATAAAACCACTTATTATCTTTGGTGAGCTGATGACCAATTATGGTTTTCCAACTGCCTTTACCACAAGCCATAATCTTGCGGGCTAGCCAACTCTTCATCTTTTTAGGATATGGTGAGTCGAATACCATACAATTTTTGGCAAATTGTAAGCCGTAAACGGATTTGATATATCTTTACCAAGAACCGTTTGCTCTTGGATTAGCCAATCCTTTTGTGTGTTAGACATGGTGGACTGATAACCATTTGTTGTGTAAGTGCAAAACACTTACACCAAAAAAAAATTTTTGGCCAAAAACGGGGGAATTAGATGGTATATATACGTGATTAAATTCGTGAGAATTCCCCCCACACTAGAAATGAATATTGCCCTCAATATTCAAAGTACCGGCTGTTATGCCGAAACTGAAAACGTAAAAGGGAAATATTACGGGCCATTTATTTTATTTTTGTGGTTAATTTTTTTTTATTTTATTATTTTTTTTTTTTTTTGAAAATTATATACAACAGCGGGGGGCATCTCCCCCACACTAGGGTGGTAGAAAGTAGAAAGAAGTCAGAAATATGGGTGAAAACCCATATGGTGTGCTACTGTTTTTGTTAACCGAGTCGCTAGCTTGACTCGACCCCGAATTCATTTGTCCATGGGGAAGCAAGTGGAAACCAATCTCAATCGGACTTTCATTCAAATTGTTTGGATAAACACTTGAACATGAGAAAGTTCCACACCGATGAGATAAAACCGTCACCAAAGAATGATAAATTGAGATGCCGGGATCAAAAATGGTATCCTCACTCCCGAACGAGTGAAGAAGAAGAGAAATCACATCAAATGTGATGAAAGGGAAGAAGGTCATGATAACAATCATGATAAGCTCTTCATCATCAAAAGCAGATTTATCATTAAAGCTCTTTTGTTCAAGAAGTGACTCGGGCGGGAGGGTCGGGATTGAATCATCAATAAGCAAATTCTCATGATTGAGAATGTCTCCCCCCGGGTCACACAAAACATCTTTGTCTAGATCAAAGTAGAAGTGATCATACTCCGGCGGAGATATAATCTGAGTGAGTTCATCGAAGAACTCCTCATGATCAAGATCAAAGGTAAACGAATCATATTCCGGAAGAGAGAAATCAGCATGAGAAGTGGTACTGCCACTACTCGTCTCTTCCGTGAAATCAAAACTAAATGATTCGTAGGCCGCGAGAGAATACTCGGGATGAGAAGTGGGACTGCCACTACTCTCCTCTTTGTCATCAAAAATAAAACTCTCATATGCGGGAAAAGCATCCATGAGCTCGGGCTCTGGAAGGATATACGGAGGTGGGACATGTGCTGTACTTTGTGTGCTAGAAATTTGCACCTCGTCCATTATTGTCTCCGTATCTGACTCATCACTTTCACAATCCGAAATATCCTCAGACTCACTTGGGATTGAGATAAGGTTCTCAGCACTAGACTTTATGAATTCGTCCGATTCCTTTTCAGGAATAGTGCTAAGAGGCTCATCCCCCATGATAAGAGAGTCCTTGGGTGAGAGTGATGTGATTGCAACAGACTGAGGGAGTTGAGAAACGCTATTGCTAACAGGAACAGTACTCTCCTCGTCGTCCTCATCTTCGTCATCGAGCATGCACGCCTGATTAAACAAGAAACGGTTATGTGCTGCTCGTTCTATGGCGAGTAAATCCTCCATAGATTCACCATGACGATCTTTTTTGGTTTGTTTAGCAGCCCAGGCATTAAATGCATTCCTCACATCATGAAGTTTTTGGAATACATCTTTAAAAGTAGAATCCAAAAGATCATTCCTAATATTATGAATTTCTTGGAATGAATCTTGAGGAAATGGCTGAGGCTGCGTTTGAATAGGTTGATACTGTGGAGGTTGGTTATGATACGAATAATCATAATTGTTACAAGGACCATGCTCATAGACAAGCGGGGTCCTCGTTTGACAATCGGAATTATAGTGCGGACCTCCACAGTATTCACAACAGTAAAACTGTTGTGGTGGTGAATAAGATGAAGATGTGTCAAATCCGGGTGATGTCTGATTGTTATAAAGGTTCTGCTTATAGACAAGCATGTCTCCCGTTCGACAATCAAATCCCGGATGAGGACAACCTCCACAAAATTCACAAGAATATGTCTCCATCTCATGGTGTTGTGGGGGTTGGTTAAAAAGGTCGGGTGTTTCATTGTAAGGATTTTGGTCATAGACAAACCCGTTTCCCGTATTCACAATGCTACAACCGTGGCAATTTCCACCATTCAGAGGTCCCCCACACTGTTCACAACCATAGTTGTAAGATGAAGACATGTGGGGTTGTGGAGAGTAGTCGGAAAAATTTGACGGTTCATTGAAAGAATTTGGATTTGGATCACAAGCAAATGAATTACTTGTACCGCAAAACAAACAACTACCGTTCTGAATATCATTACCACATCGCTCGCACGTACACCAACGACATGGTAGACCGAAAAGCGGCTCTCCACAACCGACACAAGGAATCGATGATTCCATCAGAAAAGAGGTTTAGAAAGACAGAATTGAACGTTTAGAGGGTGAGAAAAAGAATTAAACGGATAAGAGGGCAAAGAAGAATCTTTTTTGGAATTTTTGAAAAACATTTTAAAAAACAAAAAGGAAAATAAATTTTGAAATGAAAATCTTTTTGGGTTTTTATAATAAGATATTTACAAAACACGCAACGACAAACAAGATTTAAAATTCGCGTCAGCCTTCCCCGGCAGCGGCGCCAAAATTTGATCGGTTAAAATCAAGTCATATTTATTTCCAAGGAAACACAAGTGAAGTATGTGTATTCCCGGGTCGTTATCCCCGATGAGAGTTGAATGGAATTTGTGCAATCGGGTTTGTGAATCGTGTTTGAGATATAAAAATTTGAGAGATTTTAGATTTGGATTACAACTACGTAAGACAACAAATAGGCTAGAAAAAAAAATAAAAAAAATTACAACTAGAAACAATTAACGTAAATAAATAAAACGTGAATAAAATACACGAATAAAAACGTGAAATAATGAAATACAAAACCTAGGGGTGCAAATGCAATAAAAACTAATTTTATAACAGAAAATAAAATTCTACAAAAGTTTAGGGGCCAAAAGTGTAAAAATTTCAACTTTAAAAAATACTAAAACAAAGGCAGGGACTGATTTTGACTTTTCTGAAACTTATTTATAACTAAAAACGGTTTTAGAATAAAGACAGGGACCAAATTGGATTAAACTGAAACTTAGTGGACTGACTTGTAAAACTTTAAAAATTAAAAACGATTTTTAAACGAAAAACGGCCCAGGTTCGAACCTGGGCAACCACACTTGATTAACACTATATTTTTTTTACTTTTCTCTTAAGAACTACTAACCACTTAATCAAATAAGCTGATTTAATTAATTTTAGCTTTTTCTGACTCGAAATAAGATCAAAAATAAGCTCTAATTGAGCTAGAACTCACACGGGTCTGCTGATAACCTTAGTGTGCAGGGGAAAACTAATGGACTGTCAAAGCTAATAAAGAAGCTATTCTAAACTATTCTCCACAAACACAAACACTAAGATCAGAACAACAAAAGCAGAACAACAAGAGCAGTAATTCTAAACTATTCTCCACAAACACAAACAATAACCATAATCCGATCCAAGTCAAACTCGAACTAAAGCTACACTTAAACTATAATAAAGCAACACTTAACTAATTTTTTTTTCTTTTTCGCTTACTGAAACACAAACATAAACTAGAACTACAACTACCAAACCATTTATATAATCATAGATAACAAGATAGCAGTAAGGTAACAAGAACACAAAAAGTAAAGTAACAAGACAGCAGTAACAAGATCGAAATAAACAGATATTAAGCAGTAATTCACTAAACAATAAACTTCGACTTAAATTAAATTAAAAAGTAAAAGTTACAATCGAAATAAAGAAATTCAAATCACCTTAAATTACTTAGCTAAATTAAACCTACTGCTTAACTAAAGTTACAAATAAAAACATACCGAATTTTTAAAGCTAAAATAATCCTCCTTACTACAATAACCTCCTACTCTATTTATACTTACTAAGAAAAAAATAAAATACTCCGGTCCCTCTTCTTGTGTTTCTCTTGTGAGAGGAATCTTCACAAAATAGGTACTTGTGCTTCTTGGACTCTTTCCCAGCCGTTGGATGAAAGATAAGTGATCCCAGCCTTTAAAATAGTCTTGGCGCTCAAAACTTCCCTCGGATAGGTGAGGTGGCTGATGGGGAGGTATAAGGGGAAGGGTTTTGGTGTTGGGGAGAAGAGAAGTGGGTAAAACGGTGAAAGTTTTGGGGAGTAGGATGGATAGTGATGGGTTTTTTGGCTGTGTTAGCTTGTGTTCTTGGCGGGAGGGAGGAAGAGGACAAGATGGTGTTGGCTGCTTGTGTTAGGGATTTTGACTATTTGTTTTGGGGATTTTGACTATTTCTTTTGAATCCGGTGTTTAGTAGTCATTTGGATCCGGGTTTGGTTTTAGAAGGTGGGCTTGGGTATTTATTTTTGGGATAGATGGGGTTGGGCCAAAGGGTGAAGTGGCTTGTGTACTCTCTTTTGGATCCGGTTGTTAGTTCTTGTTTAGGATAGATACCAAGGACCAAAGTTGTACTTTATGAAACCTCAAGGACCATTCTTGTAAATCTTGAAACTGCAGGGACCTGAGTTGACATTTCACCAAAATATTCCAAGTGACCAAAAATGCCAAGCTTATTATTCCGAGGACCAAAAATTTATTTTTTACTTTTTTTTTTTTTTTTTTTTTTTTTTTAAAGCTTGAGGGACTAGACTTGCCATTTGCAAATTTTATTTGTTTTTCAAACGTTTTCAATCATTTTGCATATGGAATACAAAAACACATCTCAAAGATATTTTTAACATTTTTTGATCGTTTTAAAGTGTTTTTGGTTGTTTTGACTCGAAAATTGGACGAAAAGATATGTGTAAAACGACACATATCAATGCCATTTGGGTTAACTAATGCACCTGCAGTATTTATGGACTTGATGAATCGTGTGTGCAAACTGTACCTCGACAAGTTTGTGATCGTGTTTATTGATGACATTTTGATTTACTCCAAGAACAAGGAAGAACATGCGAAACACTTGAAGATTATCTTGGAGTTACTCAAGGAAGAGCAATTGTATGCCAAGTTCTCGAAATGTGATTTTTGGCTGGAATCCGTACAATTTCTCGGTCATATAATCAATAGCAGTGGTGTTCATGTAGATCCTGCAAAGATTGAGGCTATTAAGAATTGGTCTCCGCCGACGACACCAACAGAAGTGAGGCAATTCTTAGGACTTGCTGGCTATTACCGAAGATTCATCGAAGGGTTTTCTATAATAGCCAAACCTCTTACCAAGTTGACTCAGAAAAATAAGAAGTATGAGTGGGGTGAAGACGAAGAAGAAGCCTTTCAAATACTAAAACAGAAGCTTTGTAGTGTGCCAATATTAGCATTGCCAGATGGGACGGAAGATTTTATGGTTTATTGTGATGCGTCAATCAAAGGTTATGGAGCTGTACTGATGCAACGACAAAAGGTCATAGCATATGCTTCACGACAATTGAAGACTCATGAAGAAAACTATACTACCCACGATCTAGAATTGGGTGCTGTGGTTTTTGCTCTTAGGCTATGGAGGCACTACTTGTATGGTACAAAGTGTACTGTGTATACTGATCACAAGAGTCTCCAATATATTCTAGACCAAAAAGAGCTCAACATGAGGCAACGAAGATGGATTGAACTCCTAAGTGATTATGATTGCGAAATCCGTTATCACCCGGGGAAGGCGAACGTAGTGGCTGATGCTTTAAGCAGAAAGGAAAGGGCAAAACCATTACGTGTAAGATCACTGGTAATGACGGTCCTTCCTAGGTTACCCGAGCAAATTCTTGAAGCTCAAGAGGAAGCAATAAAAGAAGAAAATGTGAAGGCTGAAAATCTGGGAAGAGGGATAAAACCCATATTCGAAACTCGTTCTGACGGAACTCGATTGTTTAATAGACGTGTTTGGTTACCATTGTTTGGAGGTTTGAGAGACTTGATTATGCACGAGTCTCATAAATCCAAATACTCTATTCATCCGGGGTCAGATAAAATGTACCATGATTTGAAACAGTTGTACTGGTGGCCGAACATGAAGGCTGAGATCGCTACTTATGTTGGCAAATGTTTGACGTGTGCAAAAGTTAAGGCGGAACACCAAAAGCCGGCTAGACTCCTTCAACAACCCGAGATTCCAGTTTGGAAATGGGAGAGAATCACCATGGATTTCATTACTAAGCTCCCTAGAACTTCAAGTGGTTATGATGCGATTTGGGTCATTGTGGATCGTTTGACAAAATCTGCTCATTTCCTACCAATGAAGGAGACTTACAGCATGGAGAAGCTTGCTCAATTGTACTTAAAGGAAATTGTTTGTAGGCATGGTATACCTATATCAATCATATCTGACAGAGATAGCCGGTTTACATCAAGGTTTTGGAAGTCACTCCAAGATGCCTTGGATACAAAGCTAGATATGAGTACGGCGTACCACCCACAGACGGATGGTCAAAGTGAAAGAACAATACAAACTTTAGAAGATATGTTGCGGGCATGTGTGATCGACTTTGGGAATAGTTGGGATCGACATTTGCCGTTAGCCGAATTCTCCTATAACAACAGTTATCATTCAAGCATTAAGATGGCACCATTTGAAGCTCTTTATGGACGAAGATGCAGATCACCGGTTTTCTGGAATGAAGTTGGGGATAGCCAACTCACGGGTCCAGAGATAATTCGTGAAACAACGGAAAAGATATTTAAAATCAAAGACCGTTTACTAACTGCTCGTAGTCGTCAGAAAAGCTATGCAGATGGTAGACGTAGACCTTTGGAGTTTAATGTTGGCGATAGAGTTATGCTCAAGGTCTCGCCATGGAAGGGTGTAGTTCGTTTCGGTAAACGGGGAAAGCTAAGTCCACGATATATTGGACCATTCAAGATCCTAGCTAGGGTTGGTCTAGTTGCATACAAGTTAGAGCTACCGGAAGAACTTCAGGGCATTCATAACATCTTTCATGTTTCTAATCTTAAGAAGTGTTTGTCAGACGAAAGTCTCATCATTCCATTAAAGGAACTACGAATCGATGACAAGCTACACTTCATCGAAGAACCGATTGAGATCGTGGATCATGAAGTAAAGAAGCTCAAGCAAAGTCGCATCCCCATTGTAAAGGTTCGTTGGAATACCCGACGAGGACCTGAATTCACATGGGAACGCGAAGATCAAATCAAGAGCAAGTATCCTCACCTCTTCGAAAGTAAACTTTCGGGGGATAAAGCGAATTGAGCGCCGGGACGATGCTCTCTTAAGGGGTAGGTACTGTGACCTTTCATAAATTCAAGTCATTCTTTAATCTATAATATATTTGGTTTCCTCTCGAGTAAAAATTTAATTTTTACTCCCTCCGTCCCGGTCAAAGTGTCTTATTTTGAATTTTCAAAGTCTTTTGTTTTAAATTTTGACCTTAAATATATATTTTTTTGTTATATAATACTTGATGAAAAGTATACCCAATGAAAACACATCTAAAACTAAATCAATTCATATAACTTTCATCAAGTATTATATAACACAAACAAAAATATTTACAGTCAAAGTTGAAAAATAAAGACTTTGAAAATTCAAAGTATGACACTTTTAGTGGGACGGAGGGAGTAATTTTTACCCGATTTAGCAAATTTCGCGTTTTTAGCTTTTCTCGAGCCGTGCTTGGGATTTCTATCCCGGTCCTTGTCTCAAGTGACTCAATATCCTCTCAATTGTCCCTAGAAACCAAGTGAATATATTTTTCACATTTCTCACTTCGTTTCACAATTTCGTTAGTTTTAAGCATCTACTCGCGTTTTAACAATTTAACCTTTACACCATATTTCACCCTTACATTTTTACATCTACTTAATACCTTTAAAAAAAAAAAAAAAAAAATGATAAAACCCTCCCTTAAACTCCCTAGGCCGGCCCCCTTTACCACACACACACACTTCCATTTTTCAATTCCAAGAAAACACACTCATAACTTCCCCCATGCAAATCTAAGAAAAACCATCCATTTCCTCCTCCTCCTACCCCATTTTCTGCCGAAAATCACCCTAAATACCACCCATATCATCTTGATTTTTATTACAAAATCATCCATACAACATCCTCTTGAAGATACTCTCAAAAGATGGTGATTTGAATCACGTTTTTGAAGGTTTTGGTGATGTTTTTGAAGGTTTTTATGAACCATTCTTCTTCTTCAATTTTATTTAGCTCACAAAATGTTTTTGTGGCTGTAGGTTGAAGCCTCACACGACCCTAGGAAGATCCTCCTTCAAGCTTGCAAGAGTTGGTCTTGGTGGTGTTATCTTGGTTGATCATCAATCCTTGTTCTTGAAAGATTCTTGTGTTGTTCATCACTTTTGTAAGAAACCCATCACCAACTTTATTTATTTTTATCATTTCACTACTGTAAAAATTATATATCATGGTGTGTTTGAACATTATATAAGTTGTTATGCTTAGATAGGCTTGGTACATAATTTAAAACACAATGAAAACCCTAAAAGACTAGACCTTCAAACTGTGAATCTGAACCAACGACAAAGATGGAGTAAACTGTACTAATCAGTAAACGTTGGACATAAACTAAAAATATGGGGTTTTAGATCTATGTCTTGCGGTCGTTTTGACGGGAATTTCATTAAATAACTCATTACGATGATTAAATTAGAAATGTTTTGGTAAAACATGTCATAACCTGAGTAACAGATTTGAAACGTACAAAAGTCATTTTTTTTGTGAATAACCCACTGTTACTCAAAGAATGAAAGTTGTAGATAACATCTTAACTTAAACGTGGCCGCAAGAATGGGATTATTTTGATTAGTAGAACTCCAGATATTGTATTTTTGGTGGGACTGTTGTAATTATGAAAACTGCTGGACTGAATAGAATGGACAAATTAATAATTTAGCTGCTGCTATGTAATTTTTGACCAAGTGGGACCCACAAAACTTGTTAGTACAGATGAATACCTTTCCGGGGATATAAAGAACTTAATTTTTCGACTTACGGTTTGCAAGTAACGGATTTTTAGATGTAAACAAATTACTAAACTTTCCATCAGCTTTGGTATAAAAATGTACAAACATGTTTTAAGCTTTATAAAAATTTGACCTTTGATACATTTTTGGACCACCAAATATATTTTTGAACCCTCAGGTTTAATGTGAACTTTTTGGCTAAAACTTGACCCATGGGCTAAAAATTGAACCTTAGGCTAATCTTGGACTTTTATGATACATGATTGGACTTAGGGACAAGTATAGAATATTTACTTGAATTTTGATAACTTGTAAATGCTAAGCTAAAACTTGTAATAACTAGGAACTATGTACCAAGCATAATTAAGATCATAACTTATATAACTAAATTGCACCAATGTTTATTTTAAAAACCTAAGACAAGCGTATATCTATTTTAGGTTCATCGTAGAGCTTGCGTGACTATTTTTCTCCACTAGTTGTTCCGTGCTATTTCCTTTATTCACGGTGAGTTCATAGCCTCGCCTTTACTCATTTTATTATTTTATAAACCTCGCGAGGGGGATACATGCTAGTTTTTAAAACTGAATACAAGTAGCTTTTGGTATGCTGGACCCGATTACATGATTATAGTTTATTGAGTTGCCCCTGCCATTAAAAGTCCCTAACATCATGAACCGATAATTCCATGGGAAGCGCTAATATTATGAATATGCATATTTGGTTTGACGAGCCTGTCCGGATGAGTAGCTCTCATTGGTCTAACGGGTAGCATAATATTGAGTATATCTTGGTAAAATTGGCAAGTTTACCCCGTTAGGGCACATTTTATTTCAGTTAAGTTTCGGTGTCATGAGCTTGATACTATAATCATATTATACGACTTGTATATGCATTACTTGTCGCCCGATGAAAGAAAAATTACTTGTATTCAACTTATTACTTATTAAACTCTATGAATTCACTCAACTTTATGTTGACTTTTTAGCATGTTTTATCTCAGGTCCGTAAGTGACTTTCAACTTGGATGGGCTACGCAAGGAATGGATATCTATACGATGGCTCATGTTTAAATAAAAGTTTTCATTCGATAATGTTCTAAACTTCTAAAACTTATGCATCTTTTGACTATGTCAAAAACTTTTGGGACCTTGTTGACTCTGATAAAATTATCGAATGTGAATGTTTTAAAAACGACTTTGTTTTAAAGTTGTTTACTATAATTGTACAATGTGACGAATATATAGCACCCTATGTGGTATTCCGCTGCAAAACTGAAATGGGGGTGTTATAGATTGCTTTGGTGTATTTGAACATTATATAAGTTGTTATGCTTAGATAGGCTTGGTACATAATTTAAAACACAATGAAAACCCTAAAAGACTAGACCTTCAAACTGTGAATCTGAACCAACGACAAAGATGGAGTAAACTGTACTAATCAGTAAACATTGGACATAAACTAAAAATATGGGGTTTTAGATCTATGTCTTGCGGTCGTTTTGACGGGAATTTCATTAAATAACTCATTACGATGATTAAATTAGAAATGTTTTGGTAAAACATGTCATAACCTGAGTAACAGATTTGAAACGTACAAAAGTCATTTTTTTTGTGAATAACCCACTGTTACTCAAAGAATGAAAGTTGTAGATAACATCTTAACTTAAACGTGGCCGCAAGAATGGGATTATTTTGATTAGTAGAACTCCAGATATTGTATTTTTGGTGGGACTGTTGTAATTATGAAAACTGCTGGACTGAATAGAATGGACAAATTAATAATTTAGCTGCTGCTATGTAATTTTTGACCAAGTGAGACCCACAAAACTTGTTAGTACAGATGAATACCTTTCCGGGGATATAAAGAACTTAATTTTTCGACTTACGGTTTGCAAGTAACGGATTTTTAGATGTAAACAAATTACTAAACTTTCCATCAGCTTTGGTTTAAAAATGTACAAACATGTTTTAAGCTTTATAAAAATTTGACCTTTGATACATTTTTGGACCACCAAATATATTTTTGAACCCTCAGGTTTAATGTGAACTTTTTGGCTAAAACTTGACCCATGGGCTAAAAATTGAACCTTAGGCTAATCTTGGACTTTTATGATACATGATTGGACTTAGGGACAAGTACAGAATATTTACTTGAATTTTGATAACTTGTAAATGCTAAGCTAAAACTTGTAATAACTAGGAACTATGTACCAAGCATAATTAAGATCATAACTTATATAACTAAATTGCACCAATGTTTATTTTAAAAACCTAAGACAAGCGTATATCTATTTTAGGTTCATCGTAGAGCTTGCGTGACTATTTTTCTCCACTAGTTGTTCCGTGCTATTTCCTTTATTCACGGTGAGTTCATAGCCTCGCCTTTACTCATTTTATTATTTTATAAACCTCGCGAGGGGGATACATGCTAGTTTTTAAAACTGAATACAAGTAGCTTTTGGTATGCTGGACCCGATTACATGATTATAGTTTATTGAGTTGCCCCTGCCATTAAAAGTCCCTAACATCATGAACCGATAATTCCATGGGAAGCGCTAATATTATGAATATGCATATTTGGTTTGACGAGCCTGTCCGGATGAGTAGCTCTCATTGGTCTAACGGGTAGCATAATATTGAGTATATCTTGGTAAAATTGGCAAGTTTACCCCGTTAGGGCACATTTTATTTCAGTTAAGTTTCGGTGTCATGAGCTTGATACTATAATCATATTATACGACTTGTATATGCATTACTTGTCGCCCGATGAAAGAAAAATTACTTGTATTCAACTTATTACTTATTAAACTCTATGAATTCACTCAACTTTATGTTGACTTTTTAGCATGTTTTATCTCAGGTCCGTAAGTGACTTTCAGCTTGGATGGGCTACGCAAGGAATGGATATCTATACGATGGCTCATGTTTAAATAAAAGTTTTCATTCGATAATGTTCTAAACTTCTAAAACTTATGCATCTTTTGACTATGTCAAAAACTTTTGGGACCTTGTTGACTCTGATAAAATTATCGAATGTGAATGTTTTAAAAACGACTTTGTTTTAAAGTTGTTTACTATAATTGTACAATGTGACGAATATATAGCACCCTATGTGGTGTTTTTAAACAAAGTTCTTATTTGATAAAATCAGAGTTTAACGAATTTAGTCCCAAAAGTTTTAAAATGGACAAGAGTCCAAAAGGTTCATAATTTAGACACAATATAAGTTTTTGAGTTCCATCGAATGTGAAATAACACGTGTCCATCCATCCATGTCCTTGCATGCCCATCCAAGCATTTAACACTTTGCGAACCTGAGATAAACATGCTAAAAAGTCAACACAAAGGTTGAGTGAAATCCATAGAGTTTAATAAATAATAAGTTGAATACAAGTATTTTTCATCAGGTGACAAGTAACAAATACAAGTCGTGTAATATGATTATAGCATCGAGCTCATGACCCCAAAACTTAACTGAAATAAATTATGCCCTAAAGAGGTAAGTTTGCCAATTTACCAAGATATTCTCAATATTATGCTACCCGTTAGACCAATGAGCGCTACTCATCCGGACAGGCTCGTCAAACCAAATATGCTTAGAAAGGTATGACTCTTACTATATGAAAATCTATGCCTCACTTAGCTGAGAATCTCAGATCATGGGTGAAATTACTAATTTACCCCTGTGTCTCTATGCAGTTGCTTCCAGTATCCAAATAAGTTTAGCAAAATGAGTGTATCTTATTATCTACAGGTCCTATGGGCATGAATCCAATTGGAGAAGTTTTGTTTATGTCTTGGCTAAATTTCATTCAAAAGGACCAGGTAGTAGAAATGCTTAAATCTAGGAGTTTTTGGCCTTAGAAAACTGATAGGCAACTTATGGACAAGTTTTAGTGTGGATTTTATCCAAAAATCATCGGGATGAATTAGGACATGAGGTTTTTGGAAAAATGACACTGAGATATAGATCTACATCCCTATATTTTTATTTTAGGTTCAAAACTTACTGGGGTAAAATGGGTGAGTCATTTTCCAACAGATACTAATTTGGACAGATTCACCTTTCAAAGTCATGTCTTTCTAGTGCTCCTAAGCTAGGTTTTGTGGTTCAAATATAAAAACCAATTGTGAAAAGCTCTTAAGTGGATCAAATATTAATATGTCCAGGAAACAAAGTGGTTTTTAAAGAAAAATTAAAGTGTTTACAAAAGTAAAACAAAATGGAAGCAAGACTAGTAATCAAAATGTTGCTAGCAACTCTTGCATTTCACAACTCAATCAAACCTAATTACCTATCTAACTCTTATATTCCTTTGAAGACTTAGTCAATTCTTCCAACATAATTCATGCAAGAGTTGTTTAATCTATCCTAAAAATTGCTATAAATAAATCAAAGTATAAAGGGTTTTGATGAAAAGGAAAGGTTATGAAAAATTACTTGTACTCTAGGGCTTCAAATCTTACACCAATGTGACTAGAAAATCAAACGCCAAAAGGGGTTGTTTTTAGAAGAGTGGTGACTTCACGGGGAGTAAGACAACCAGTAGAAATTGATAAGCTGGAACATGTTTCGATGTTTTATGAAATGATATTACATACGGTTATGAAAGAGTTTAGAGACCATTGTAATCACATACAATGTCTGATAAATAAGAGAGACCATTGTAATCACATACAATGTCTGATATATCTTGAAGATGTGTATAAATTTCCGGATGGAAATTTACAATGCTCACGAATAGCATATAATACACCAAGGAAGTTTAGTTCACAAAAGCTTATATATATAAGAAGTGATACTTTCGCGGATTATCGGACAAGTTAAAAAAAATAATTATAGTGCTTCTATAATTATCCTTAATATAATAAAGATATATACTCAATGGAGTAATAGGAAATTTAGGAAGTAGGCGCGCATGGATATCGGATATTTGGTTTCCTCTCGAGTAAAAATTTAATTTTTAATTTTTACCCGATTTAGCAAATTTCGCGTTTTTAGCTTTTCTCGAGCCGTGCTTGGGATTTCTATCCCGGTCCTTGTCTCAAGTGACTCAATATCCTCTCAATTGTCCCTAGAAACCAAGTGAATATATTTTTCACATTTCTCACTTCGTTTCACAATTTCGTTAGTTTTAAGCATCTACTCGCGTTTTAACAATTTAACCTTTACACCATATTTCACCCTTACATTTTTACATCTACTTAATACCTTTAAAAAAAAAAAAAAAAATGATAAAACCCTCCCTTAAACTCCCTAGGCCGGCCCCCTTTACCACACACACACACTTCCATTTTTCAATTCCAAGAAAACACACTCATAACTTCCCCCATGCAAATCTAAGAAAAACCATCCATTTCCTCCTCCTCCTACCCCATTTTCTGCCGAAAATCACCCTAAATACCACCCATATCATCTTGATTTTTATTACAAAATCATCCATACAACATCCTCTTGAAGATACTCTCAAAAGATGGTGATTTGAATCACGTTTTTGAAGGTTTTGGTGATGTTTTGAAGGTTTTTATGAACCATTCTTCTTCTTCAATTTTATTTAGCTCACAAAATGTTTTTGTGGCTGTAGGTTGAAGCCTCACACGACCCTAGGAAGATCCTCCTTCAAGCTTGCAAGAGTTGGTCTTGGTGGTGTTATCTTGGTTGATCATCAATCCTTGTTCTTGAAAGATTCTTGTGTTGTTCATCACTTTTGTAAGAAACCCATCACCAACTTTATTTATTTTTATCATTTCACTACTGTAAAAATTATATATCTTGGTGTGTTTGAACATTATATAAGTTGTTATGCTTAGATAGGCTTGGTACATAATTTAAAACACAATGAAAACCCTAAAAGACTAGACCTTCAAACTGTGAATCTGAACCAACGACAAATATGGAGTAAACTGTACTAATCAGTAAACATTGGACATAAACTAAAAATATGGGGTTTTAGATCTATGTCTTGCGGTCGTTTTGACGGGAATTTCATTAAATAACTCATTACGATGATTAAATTAGAAATGTTTTGGTAAAACATGTCATAACCTGAGTAACAGATTTGAAACGTACAAAAGTCATTTTTTTTGTGAATAACCCACTGTTACTCAAAGAATGAAAGTTGTAGATAACATCTTAACTTAAACGTGGCCGCAAGAATGGGATTATTTTGATTAGTAGAACTCCAGATATTGTATTTTTGGTGGGACTGTTGTAATTATGAAAACTGCTGGACTGAATAGAATGGACAAATTAATAATTTAGCTGCTGCTATGTAATTTTTGACCAAGTGGGACCCACAAAACTTGTTAGTACAGATGAATACCTTTCCAGGGATATAAAGAACTTAATTTTTCGACTTACGGTTTGCAAGTAACGGATTTTTAGATGTAAACAAATTACTAAACTTTCCATCAGCTTTGGTATAAAAATGTACAAACATGTTTTAGGCTTTATAAAAATTTGACCTTTGATACATTTTTGGACCACCAAATATATTTTTGAACCCTCAGGTTTAATGTGAACTTTTTGGCTAAAACTTGACCCATGGGCTAAAAATTGAACCTTAGGCTAATCTTGGACTTTTATGATACATGATTGGACTTAGGGACAAGTATAGAATATTTACTTGAATTTTGATAACTTGTAAATGCTAAGCTAAAACTTGTAATAACTAGGAACTATGTACCAAGCATAATTAAGATCATAACTTATATAACTAAATTGCACCAATGTTTATTTTAAAAACCTAAGACAAGCGTATATCTATTTTAGGTTCATCGTAGAGCTTGCGTGACTATTTTTCTCCACTAGTTGTTCCGTGCTATTTCCTTTATTCACGGTGAGTTCATAGCCTCGCCTTTACTCATTTTATTATTTTATAAACCTCGCGAGGGGGATACATGCTAGTTTTTAAAACTGAATACAAGTAGCTTTTGGTATGCTGGACCCGATTACATGATTATAGTTTATTGAGTTGCCCCTGCCATTAAAAGTCCCTAACATCATGAACCGATAATTCCATGAGAAGCGCTAATATTATGAATATGCATATTTGGTTTGACGAGCCTGTCCGGAGGAGGAAATGGATGGTTTTTCTTAGATTTGCATGGGGGAGTTATGAGTGTGTTTTCTTGGAATTGAAAAATGGAAGTGTGTGTGTGTGGTAAAGGGGGCCGGCCTAGGGAGTTTAAGGGAGGGTTTTATCTTTCTTTTTTTTTTTTAAAGGTATTAAGTAGATGTAAAAATGTAAGGGTGAAATATGGTGTAAAGGTTAAATTGTTAAAACGCGAGTAGATGCTTAAAACTAACGAAATTGTGAAACGAAGTGAGAAATGTGAAAAATATATTCACTTGGTTTCTAGGGACAATTGAGAGGATATTGAGTCACTTGAGACAAGGACCGGGATAGAAATCCCAAGCACGGCTCGAGAAAAGCTAAAAACGCGAAATTTGCTAAATCGGGTAAAAATTAAAAATTAAATTTTTACTCGAGAGGAAACCAAATATATTATAGATTAAAGAATGACTTGAATTTACGAAAGGTTACAGTTTGTAACACCCTAGGCAAATCCCACATCGGCTGTGGCCTGGAGAGATGCTGGGTTCATAAGATAACATTCGCCTTACAATGACACAACGCGTTTTGTGGTCTACTGCGAGTGGGGTTCTTAGGAACTGGCAGTTAAGCGTGCTCATGTGAGAGTAGTACTGGCTTGGGTGACCTGCCGGGAAGTCTTCAAATGAGGCCACAAAAGCAAAGCCGTGAGTCTGCGGGCAAAGCGGACAATATTGTGGTCTGAGTAGGCGGGATGTTACAGGTGGTATCAAAGCCACTCCTGAGCCGTTCGGGATGGTGGGGCAAACCTCATCGAGGACGATGAGTCCCTAAGGGGGGTGATTGTAACACCCTAGGCAAATCCCACATCGGCTGTGGCCTGGAGAGATGCTGGGTTCATAAGATAACATTCGCCTTACAATGACACAACGCGTTTTGTGGTCTACTGCGAGTGGGGTTCTTAGGAACTGGCAGTTAAGCGTGCTCATGTGAGAGTAGTACTGGCTTGGGTGACCTGCCGGGAAGTCTTCAAATGAGGCCACAAAAGCAAAGCCGTGAGTCTGCGGGCAAAGCGGACAATATTGTGGTCTGAGTAGGCGGGATGTTACAGGTTTTTCTATAAACACGTTTTACACACTTGAAAGCGTGATCTTTGAAGATAGTGCGATTGTTGTTTCTAAATATTGATAAGTGTGTAAGTCTTTCACATATATGTTCTACATATTTGTAATTGTGTTCATTTTATCACATCTTATAGTATGTAAATGTATAAATAAAAGTACATGTCGTCATAAGGTGTGTGAAATAACTGCGTAGAATTTGACTTTTTCTTGTAGCGAGAAGATTTATACCGAAATATAAGAAGCACGTTGACATACAAATACAAAATTTGTATGATCACAAATAACAAAAGAGAACCTACCCAAAAAATATGATGCTAAACTAAATATTGTAGATAGTTTTATTATTGGAAAACATCACACCAAAACTAACTGCTTGAGTCATGCAAGAAAAAACCATTAGAAAGCCAACACCAAACATCCAACTTCTTGAACTGTGGAGACTTATAGGCAATAAAGCCAAGCAAACCATGCCATCACTTGAAACTTGAGATAGAACTTGACTTACTTCTAAATTTTTTTATTAGGTTGTTTTTAATATTATAAAAGGTTTGTATTAGTATAAATTTTAGATGTGACATGTTAAAAAGTGATGTGTAACAACTTCAAGCGGGCGCAAACTCTTTAAGAATATTAGAGAAGAAAACTAGAGATATTTTTATTAGACAAATCATACCTTTCATTAATGAATGACGCGGTATATAAATACCGAATAAACCATAACTTGTATCACAAGTCGATTACAAGATAGATATCCAAAACAACGACACTTTCCTAATACGACTCAAAGATATCTTAAACATAACTTTCACAATACTTATCCTAACACCTAAACAAAAGATAGTTATCTCATAACATAGTCTTTGTGCCACGTTGGGATGGCCGTGACCCTTTGTAGCTCAAGCGCGTCCTACACCTTGCATGGTAGTCGTAACACAACACCATCATGGTTTGGAAAACATTCAATTCAAAATTACAAAGTAGTCCTTTTTTAAGTTAATGATCATAAAACTTTTTACAAATTCTGAATTGTTTAATACTTTAATGCTCACAAGATGTGATTAAGAATATAAAACTAAACAAATGAGTTTTTTTTATTACTGTCTCTCTTTCCAGCTTTCATCAACTTTGACTTCCTCAACAAAAGATACATCACACTTGTTTATGCTTTTAAATGTTCAATTATTTGCTTTGAAATTTAGAACTGTTTCGTGTTAAGCAGTGGGATTACAGTATAATGATGTATTCTCTTTCGTAAACAGAAACATAGATCAATCAAGTAATTAAATGAACACGAATATAATATTACATCAATCTTCAAATTTTCTTTTCATTATTGAGTTCACAATACAAATATATCTATTTTCTAAGTCAACAGGTTGGTAAGTTGGTTGGTCTAAAGATGGTTCAAATATTTCCTTAACATGTGCATAATTGAGTATTTGACCAATCTAAGATCGCTTTGTAAAAATTCAATCTAACCAAAACTTTTTGTATTGTTGCCTCTTGTATAAAGAACAAAAAAAATGCAACGACAACGACACAACATATTGGTGTTCGTCAAATGAGTGCAATCATCCAACGAGCCACATGAAGAAGGTCGACCACAAGGTAAGCGAGATTGATGCTAAAGCATATGTCCATAACATGATCACCGAGCAGTCACTCTCACCAGCACCAAATAATTGAACTATCGTACCAATGTTCATTGCGGGTGGAAGTGCAAACTGTAGCAGAAGAACGAAAAGATATAGAGGATCTGAGTTTACTAAGCCGAAATGATGTGCTGATTTAACGATTACAATGCCAAAAAGTGGCAAGAAAATATATCGCACGGCTGCTATTCCAAAGACAATTTTTAATGAGATACCAGACGACCCCTTAAGACCTGAAAATCATGTAATCAACTAATTAATATCAAGAAATTAATTATATGAATATGAATATGTGCCCCAAGTTTAGTTACCTTTTAAGAGGTTTCCACCCACTATCAAGGTTACAACTGGAATCGCTGCGTCCCTGTGAGAGGAAAATTGTTCATTAGTTTACCATGTTCTCATAAAAGGGTTGTTGATTATTTGTGATACAAACTTAAACATTTTACTAGTCAAGTCATTGTAATAGTACTTAATACAACATTTTTACCCTCTCTTACAACATTATGCAATTTATTGTGCAAGATGGTGGCAAACATAAGTGATAAACCCTTTCATAAACTAATGATCAATATGAGGTCTTGAAGATTATACCCGACTAAAACTGCAGAATCTTGAATCACTCGAAGCGGGGCTGTGGTGCCTATTAGTAGGTTGCGCATTAGTGGGACTGTTCCGATAAAGAAGCCCACAATCTATTAAGACAACAAGACAGTGTTATAATCACATTCGTTTCAAGCTCCATTACTAAAAGTTTGGAAAAAAATTATACGTACTGCTCCACTAGTAGATGGTGCAAAAATTGCCTTCAAGTTGATCCGTTTCACAAATTTTCCCAAACGTTGTTTCATACCGTTAAACATCACCTATTAGAGACAACATTATGAAGTTTAGGGTTGAATACATTTGAAAGAGATGGATGATGGAAGCAAAACCAAAAAGCAACCTTTGCTTTTCCCTCGCTATCAGTGGCAGAGGTGGATGATGGAAGCAAAGCTTGGGTCAAATCCTCTTGCGCAGTCACTGCCAATGTTTCCTTGTTACTAGAATCTTTGGCAAACATTCGTACTAGGTTGTAAACATAAGACCACAAATACACAGCTCCAACCTATTGAATCTATCATTAGAATCGATAGATATTGCATTGAATTCAAAATAAACAACAACTTTTGATAATGTGCAACTAAAACACATACTGCCATAGATAGCGACGCATAAGCTACTCCGTGATCATTGCAAACATCGGGATCTCCAAAGGGACTTCCTGACTCTTTGCATACAGCTGGGATTATAATCAAAAGCATGTTTCCAAGGTTTCCTGTAATTCATAGTCAGAATTCAAATTTAATTCTTTATTTGCAACAAGCAGTTTCATAATGGTGATTTCAAACAATTCACTTCACTAAAAAATAATCAGATAAGCAATCCCAAAATGCCCCGTATGTTACCTCCGGCGCAGGTACCAACTATGAGGCCCTTCAGATGTTGAGGTGGTTTAGCGATAAGCATAAGCACCCATCCAAGTGCCGACCCGATAATGAATGTTAGAAGAATATTTATAGGCATAAACCACCTACAGTTTCAATGAAATCGATCAATTAAGCTAATTATTTTAACAACATATTCCTTAACTCGCAAACAAAGCTTACATTATTTTGATAGTTTCAAGAGTGACCGTACTAGCTAGGTTGCTCCCCACAAGTGCCGGATTGAACACAAAGAACACAAGCTGCCCATGATAAAAATAAAAAATAAAATAAAATAAATAGAATCTTTAATCAAATTTCTAGCAATTCTCTTGAATCAACAAAAAAGCATGAGACAATAAAAAACAAATCTTTAATCAAATTACCAAGTTTCTTGAATCACAGAGTACCCTGAATTCAATATTTTTACTGCAAGTGTCAATAAACTACAGTATATCAAGATTAACAAAACTAGTCCTTAGATTGCATCTGATGCATTGTACAGTACAGGTCAACAATGCAGACCAATATCACCTTTGAATTGTATAAATGATCATCATGATGATCACCACTAATGGCAGATTCAAATACTAAAGTTCTCACATGGCACTATAAAATATTACAGTACCATACTAAACACAAGAATAAAACTAGCAACACATTTTGTTAACTTACATTATTAACTAGCTTCCTTGTAGTTGGTCCTAAAATATCAACAGATTCCATAGCAAGAAATGATCCAAGTCCAGTAACTAAAAGCACTTTTAGAACAGGCATAGAAGCAGCAGAAAAAAGATCAAGAAACCCCATATTCTCGAACTTCAAAAATCTGATAAAAAAAAATTTATAACATCAATGAAGTACTGAATTTGTATATATATATATATAGAAAGTTTAAGATGGTTACCTACTTCTTAAATACGTACCTACTTCTATAAATCTTGAATGAGAGTACCTACTACACAACACGGCTGGTGGCTTAATCTTTTTTTAATGAAGAAAACATAAAATAAGGATCGAATGATTGAATTGTTTAGTCCTTGGGATGGGAAGTGACCATGGCGTATTCCATGTGATTTGCGACTAACTTATTAAATGTGTTAGTACGTAGCAACTAGCAAGCCTCTTTTTTTTTTTTTGCTTTTTTTTTTCCTTGACTTCCTGTTACGTGTGAAGAGATATGCAAGAGCTAATCGGTTATAAATATAGATGAAATCTCGTATATTTTGCACACGAGGTATATTTAAAAGCAAAGATGAATTATACGTTATGGATTCATATCATGTTGCAGTGTCGTTTAGTTTGCTCCTTTCTAGTTGGTTATTACAAAGAATTAATTAAATTAACTACCCAACTTTCAGACTAGCAAAGTATTAAAAACATTTTAACAAGTACGAAAGAAATGACACAAGAGTTTTTCAATGTTTAAGTGCGTTTGGTATCCCGGAATAAAAATGAGGGAATGAATTTTCGTTCCAATCATGTGTTTGTTTAAGATGAAAAGCTTTCAAATATGTGAATGAATGATATATATGTTACATACTCCATATAACTCACAAGGGCAAGGTTGGATCTTTCATACCGATGGGTCCACCACTACTACAAACTTATACCCATTGTGATTCATGCTAACATACCAAACGCACAAAATTTATTACATTTTAACAAGATAACAAGTATGAAAGAAATGACACAAGAGTTTTCCAATGTTTAGATTTTTATAATAAATGAATCAAAGAATTTATTATGATTGTTAGCGGAATAACAATCAAGTTGAATCACAATATATTGTGTGATCTCCTCACTAACTTAAACACTAAACAACTTAAACACTAAACAAAATATGTGTTTAAGTAATAACTATCCTAACACACTTAATGAGTTCATGGACTTAGTTTTTTGGAGGAGTAAATGTTCTTGTAAATGTGTATCACATTAATTATATTGTACGAGATAGCATTTACTCTATTAAAACATTCTCTTATATGGGCAAAGTTCGAGGTAGATACCCTTAGGTTAATAGCGACGTGTCAAATATTTAACTACTTTACAGAAATAGTGTTGACAACTGTTTTCTCTTTTCTACCAACTCTTGCACTTTTTTGACTTTTTTTGATAAATTTTCACTTAGCTTCTAAGAAAAAAGGTTTCCGCTTATTTTTCAGAGACTTAGATATTTTTCTTAAATAACTATGTTTAAAATGTCTTTGACCTGTTGATGAGATCAGGAGGAGTCAGTGAGTTATTGTCATCAATCACTGACTATATCATCATTTACCGGGTTCCGTCTCAAGAAGTGGTGAGATTGTATTTAGTCTCTGAATAACTTTAAAGATGACTCTCTGAATGTTCTATCATTCAGGGACTTCATTTACACTTAGAATATTTTATGTTCAAATCTTAGTTGACGATCATTGGGCTCTGAAATGACCCAACACTTTCAATACTGGCGCCGCGATCTACTTCTTCATGTTTGTTGTGAGATGGGCGGTGGAGGCCGCCCGAGAGTTTGTGTCCCTAATTTATATGTGCAGTAGGGTTTGACGGGGTGACATTTGATGAGGCGGCCCAACGTATCAACTCAGATATGAGGATCAGACCCGCTCCAATACAATATTAGAACACTGTAAAAACCCCATAGTTATTATGCTGTATTAATCAACTACTTATTAACCTAAAACCCTAATAAACTCTTAACTCACAAACCGGGCTTGCGATTAGTGACATATCAAAACTAATAAAACCATGTCCGTCAAAACTAGCATTTTAAGTTCATAACCACCTTGCTCAAAAAGAATCAGAGCTTACAAAAATATCTTTAAACTAACACATTGTGACAGACCAACGATTGAAAGCTCATTTTTAAGGTTTATAATGTCAACGCATTGGTAAATATAGAGGATTGGAGGGATCTGGTTGGTTTTATAAATATATAATAGAAACAGCCATCTGTTTGCTTATTTGTGGCAACAGCGATTCTTACTTGCTCATTTGTTTATTTTTGTTTTGTGTGTCATATGCGCCATAAAAGACAAGGTCTGCTTATATATATTCGGTCAAAGCATCAAAATCACTGTAAAAATTTATCAAATAATATGTTTGCTAAATTAAAGCTGAAAAGCGAGAATTTATAATTCAATAAACAAGAGAAAACTTTATAGATAAAAAAGCTACATATGTAATTCTTTGACATATAATGAAAACCTAAGGAATTTGTTAGTAAAAAAAATGTAAATGGAGGTGTTGTATTAGTCAAAGTTTAAAGAAGAAACAAATAAAACGTGGATTAGTTAGTCAATGAGATGGGGTTACTGGACTTGCATATGAGTTGGTATTTTCATGATATTTTTGGCCCAACTCACGACGTAAGTTTGCAGCAGTAGGGAAATATTGGAGTGGTAGTTTTCGTCACAAACCACGGGCAATTTAGACCTTGTTATATTCAATATGTAAAAGCCAAATTTGGCCGCCAACCCGCGGGCAATTTATAATTTTGTGCCGGGACATATTTAGATGAAAATGAATAATAATTTTGTCGCAACCCGCGACCAATTTAAATGTTGTTATACTCAATATGTAAAAGCCAAATTTGGTTGAGAAAAGAAGTTACAATGTAAATATGAAAAAACATTAGTTTAATTTTACTTTTTAATTTGTATTTTAACATTCATTTAAGTTTAGTAGTATAACAAATTAAACTTTAAACTAAAAAAAATTATACTTTTACTCTGCTAACAATTTTTTATTGGAGAAACATATTATTCTTAAAACACCAACATAATGGTCTAGTGGTAAGCTAGCCACTTGATGTGCTAACAATATAAGTATGGTTCAAACCAAACTAAGTACACATTTAGGTTGGTCAGGAAAAGGTTTGTAGAACACTCAAAATAATAAAGGGATACCCGAGTTAGGCTACTTACGTTTAAGTAAAAGTTCGTTATCCTCAAAAGCAGAAAAATCCTTTTCGGTATAATATTTTATCACATTATACGATGAAAGTCCAAACAAATTGTTTGAGTTTGAAAAATTAATTGTGAAATACCAATAATACTAGGTTAAACTATTCTTACACTTTTTTTTTTTTTTTTTTAACATTTCAGTATGCTTTGAATATTTTAATACTAACAAATATCTTGCTAGCTAGCTTGAAACATGGTAAGCAACCTTTGATGTTAAAAAAACATCTCAATTTATAATGAGTGCATCATTATTAGGAGAGATATGATTTGCACACTTTAACTTTTTATTTGCACACTCAAATGAACAAATAGATAACGGAGAATGTAAATATTGTCCAAGTATCTAATGCATGCATTGAAGTGTTTCAATCAATTTTTGGTGTGTGCAAATCAGTTCCCCATCATTAGATATTTTAGTTTTTCTTTATAGTTTTATTTTTGGCTTCGTTTTCCTAACGGGCTTTGTTGAAAAAAACGTGGGGAAGAAGTGGTTAGGATTGTTAACTTTCCAGGAAGTTTCATAAAGATCGAGACAAAATAACTTTAAACATAATTTAGAACTTATAATGCTTAAATTTTATTTTTAGAAATCTTAAAAAGAATAAAGAGATAATATCTAAAATTCATTGTATGTAGTTTGCATATCTTAAAAATATATTGTTTTAAAAAAAGTTTAATTTAATGTGAAATAACATGTGGTCACATTGAATTACGCTATTGCCTTATGCGTAGATGTGTCTTTTTTTTTTTAACACTACCACACTATGTCAATGGATTGCGATGAAATTCAGATGTGCTATTTTTAATATGCAAAACTATCTTATTATTACTTAAAATAGAATGACTAAATATCATAATTGTCAAACTAAAACTCAAAGTAAAAAAAGATAGACACGGAAGAAAAAAATACAATATAATCTTTTTTCATTAGTGGCAGAATAAGTATCTTATGATGGCAATTGAGTGTTATTTCTTTTACGTATTGTATTCAACTATTAATCGTTAGGCGTTTTAGAAATTAAAACAACAAATAGGCTAAAAAGAAAGTAAATGATGTGCCTGCATATAAAATTTATAATGGCCCTTTGATTTGCTAGTGATTAAGGCATTTTAACTTTCCATTTTATATGAAAAAAATTCATTTTTTTTTTTATTGCTTCTATTACAATCACTGAAGAACTAATACACTCGCCATAACTCCAACATCCTTTTACCAAGTCACCACCTTCGCCGCCATCCTCCACTTATAACCACAACAGATCTGCTGCCCTCTGCGTCCATTCACCAATGCCGCAATTCTCCAGCTATCACCACCGAAGACCTAGTCGCAAGCATCATAGGTCTTAACCACCAATGTTTCGATCGAAGCCACCCCAAATCCGACCATAATCATCATTGTGTCGTCTTCCCATGCTCCCGTTGAAGATTCTGCTTGAGAAACATGTTGGAGAAAAAATACAGGATGAAGAATAAAATATGCTTGTTGGAGAAAAATATGTTCTACATTTAGCTTTATTATTTATATTTCTTAAATTTGTTGTTTTTGTATTTGAATGGTTTGTACAATATGTTTTATTTAAGTTCAAGAGATTAGTGACATTTAATGGAGGAAAATGGGATCTTTCATTATATGTAGTAAATATTAAAGATAGGTTGATAATAGATTTATAGCATTAGAATTAATGAGTTGAAATGGGTTGAAAATCCCTGGTGATTAATGTATTGCAATGATTTAAGTCTTGCTACATGCACCATGCTTTCGTAAACGAGCCCAACCATCATCCACATTACCTAAAGTAGATTTTCCATTTCCATTCTTAACATGCAAAGGCACTATTTCTTGATTCCACAAAACTATCCAACGACCATCATTAGGTTGGAGGGTGTGGGCTGATATGAAACGTTTAGGCAAGCAAAAAGGTGTTTTGCTATTGGTGGATGTGTTATTTGTATTGTGAGTATTTTTAAATGGGAATATATTGAGAGTATGAGATAGAAGTTGTTGCAAAATTATCTAGCAAAACAAAGGAAGAGAGGAAAGCGTATGCATTGCTAACATGGATATCTAGCAAAGTTGGCAAAGGATTTTTCAAATCATCTACTCTTAGTACAAATATGTTAATAAGAGGACTCTAATGATACGATACAATAAAACACCAACATAATGGTCTAGTGATAAGCTTGCCACTTCATGGTCTAACAATAAAAGTATGGTTCGGACCTAAGTACACATTTAGGTTGGTCACGAAAAGGTTCATAAAACGGGAACTCAAACAATCACGGAGTACCCAAGTTCGGCTACAAGCAGAAAAATCTTTTTCCGTATAATATTATATAACATTATACGATGAAAGTCCAAACAAATTGTTATTGAGCTTGAAAAATTAATTGTGAAGTGCCAATAATACTATTTTAATCTATTCTTACACTTTTTTTTCGCTTTTTTTTTTTTTTTTTTTTTTTTTTTTTTTTTTTTTTTTTTTATGATAAGCAACCTTTGATGTTTAAAAACAACTCGGTTTACAATGAGTACATCATTATAAAGGAGAGAAAATTTGCACACTTTAACTTTTTATTTGTACACTCCAATGTACAAACAGATAAAACAGAATGTAAATAATTTACAAGTATCTAATGCATGCATTGAAGTGTTTCAATCAATTTTTAATGTGTGTACAAATCGATTCCCCGTTATTAGATATTTTAGTTTTTCTTTATAGTTTTATTTTTTGCTTCATTTTCCTAAGTAGATTCATTGAAAAAAACGTAGGAAGAAGTGGTTAGGATTGTTAAGTTTCTAGGAAGTTTCATAAAGATCGAGACAAAATAATTGCAAACATAACTTTAGAACTTGTAATGCTTAAAATTTAATTTTAGAAAATTTTTAAAAAATAATAAAGAGATAATATCTAAAATGCATTATATGTAGTTTACATATCATAAAAAATATATTTTCTTAAAAAAAGTTTAATTTAATGTGAAATAAAATCTGGCCACATTGAATTGCGCTACTACCTTATGCGTAGATGTGTCCTATTTTTGAACACTACCACACTATGCCAATGGAATGAAATGAAATTTAGATGTGCTATTCTTAATATGCAAAACTATCCTCTTAGTACTTAAAATAGAATTACTAAATATCATAATTTGTCATACTAGAATTCAAAGTAAAAAAGATAGACATGGATATAAAATTTATAATAGTCCGTTGATATCTAGCAAAGGGAGGAAAGCGTATGTATCGCCAACAATGGATATCTAGCAAAGTTGGCAAAGGATTTTTCAGATCATCTACCCTTAGTACAAATATGTTAATAAGAGGACAGTAATGATACGATACAATAAAACACCAACATATATAATGTTCTAGTGGTAAGCTAGCCACTGTATGGTTCGAACCTAACTAAGTACACATTTAGGTTGGTCAGGAAAAGGTTCGTAAAACACTCAAACAGTTAGGGATACCCAAGTTAGGCTACTTGCGTTTGAGTAAAAGTTTGGCATCCCAAAAGCAGAAAAATCATTTTCTGTATAAAATTATATCACATAATACGATGAAAGTCCAAACAAATTGTTATTGAGCTTGAGAAATTAATTGTGAAATACCAATAATACTAGGTTAATCTATTCTTACACTATTTTTTTTCCCTGCTTCTTTTAACTTTTCAATATGCTTTAGATATTTTTATACTAACAAAAATCTTGCTAGCTAGCTTGAAACATGATAAGCAACCTTTGATGTTAAAAAACATCTTAGTTTACAATGAGTACTACATTATTAGGGGAGATGATTTGCATACTTTAATTTTTTATTTGCATACTTATATGTATAAAAAGATAAAGCAAAATGTTAATATTGTATAATTATCTAATGCATGTATTCAAGTGTTTTAATTAATTTTTAATGTGTGCAAATGAATTATCCATTATTAAATATTTTAGTTCTTCTTTATAGTTTTATTTTTGGCTTCATTTTGCTTCTTTATAAGAACGTGGGGAAGAAGTTGTTAGGATTGTTAACTTTCCAGGAAGTTTCTTAAAGATCGTGACAAAATTATGGTGTCGTATTATCTAACAAACAGCTAAAAAAAGAAAAAATCAAAACTAAAAAACGTCAACATTGGTATGGAAGTCGGGCCCTTAATAAATTTTGAGTATGTTCCAGAGCTAGCCAAGGAGCGATATAACCATAATGCGAGAAATATATTAAATGGCCTAATATTAATATTTAAATAATTAGTTTGCATTATATACGTTTATACTTACAAACTAGTGCACTTAATATTACAATTAGGTTTTGAGCGTCTCATTGCTAATTTTGGCATAAGACTCTTTAAAAACTTGGACGCGAAATTTATATATATATTTGTATACACTACACTCATGAACAATGTACGTGAGAGGTTATGAATAATGATAGCGTATGAGAGTTTTATCTTTTTTAATAACTAAAACTCATATGATTATAGCAGACCTAAAACAGACCTAAAATGCTAAAGGCTCAACACACATTGCCTAAAGAATCAATCTTCAGGCAAACTCCTAATCAAAGTCACAACGAGCCTCGCCTGAAGAATCAATCTCCAGGACGTAAGTGGCATGACACTTTGCCCTCCCAGATCATTATTGTACTATGGCCACGTGTAAATAGCTCATTGCCATATAGGTAATGCGACAAGCATTTCGCTATGACACCTCGACAGTACCTCGTACGGAGATTCCTGTTATACCAAAAGTTAAGAATATCACGCCAAGTGTCATTCTTGTCTCCTCCATGGGATGACTCTCATGTGGGTCTTTCTGAACCGTTGGATCACATCCACGGGTCTCACACAACGCTAAATATATCCCTATAAATACATATGTATTTCATGAGAAGAATCAGGTTCATATTCTCCACATTTACAACACTAAACCCTAGTTGTATATGAGCGTTTCTCCAATTTTAGATAAACACTCTTATCTCGGTTTTTCTTATCACTCAAGGGAAATCGAACATACGACTAGCTCAATCTTACACCATAGACATACACTTACACTAATCTTTGCTTTACCTACTATACGTAAACATGACGCCGTCCTAATGGGATATCATGTATAGATTCAAAATCTTCATGTGACATAAAACAAGAACATCATATTCATAACATGAGATCAAGATTAAAGTAGCGGAAGTATGATCATACCAAATAAAACACGTGAATTATATACATGACAAATTAGGATCTTTCATGCAATATGTTAACTAACGAGTGGAAAGACCCCGCCGCGTTGCGGCTACATAGCGTTGACAAAAATTTATTATAGAGTCAAGTTATTTTAAAGAAAAAATATGCTACTTTTTCATCGTTATTGCAAGAGTTCTTGAGAATATGTGCCACGAAAGGTTTGTTGAAAATTATTGGCGTAACGTTTTTCTGGCACTTCTATTATTTGACGTTTCCATACATATTTACGAAACTGAATAAAGGATATAAGCAATAAGTGTAATGTTATTTTATTGCAGCGTGACTGCCAAATCTGTCTAAAGTTTGCGCTGTAACCTTCTTGGGGCAGTTTAGTACATCTACATACTTCATGCCATACTTGCACTACATATTTTTTTCAAAATGTGTGCCGAAACATTTTTCAACCATTCCAACTGTTTAAATACGCTTCCGTACATATTTAGGAAACTGAAGAAAAGATATTAAGTGTAATATTATCTTATTGCATCGTGAATGCAAACCTTGTCCAAAATATGTGATTTAACTGTTTTTATTTTCTGTAAATAATTATTTTAATACAGAGAGAATGTAAGGCTGGACACAGTCTTGACCCAAAGCAACCTGGGTCACTGGCTGCCTCGTCAGCTTTCTCTCTCCGGCGACCAGAAGCGACCGACCTGCCACAGTCTGTGACCGATTTTAAAAAAAAAAAAAAAAAAAAAAAAAAAAAAAAAAAAAAAAAAAAAAAACCTTAAAATTTATTAATAATAATACATGTGGAATGTTACATTTTATCTGCTCAAATATGCAAATAAATCCAATACATGCGGAATGTTACATTAATAATACAAAAATGCATATTTCCTTCTAAAACAAAAATGCATATTTTGTTTCTCATTTTAAAAGATAGGATCCGGTATATGTATATATACATTTAATGGGATTCTTTCATTTGTTAAGGATAAATAATCGGTCGATTCACCGATCGATAGTGACAAAACACAACAAGTGACCAAGAAGCGACCCAACCATCACAACCCAAGCGACCCAAAGCAACATAGGTCGCTTTGTGTTTTTGAAAGAGATCGAACGATATTTTCTGATAGGTTGGGGCCAGCCTAATATCCATCTAAACTTTTGTCTAATTTGTTTCAAATTAATTACAATATAAATCAAAAAATACGATCAAGTTTTCAATATTATATTTTGAACTTATAATTGAAAACTATAAAATCTATTACTCTCTCCGTCACATATTAATTATACACAATAGAATTTTGGGATGTCCCAAATTAAGTGTCCATATTGTATTCCAACCAATGAGATGAGACTTTAGTGGGTAAAAATGATATTTGATTGGTGGAGAGTGTAGTTAATGGAATTTTCTAAAACTTTGTGCATTTTGAAAGTGAACACTTAATATGGGACGGATGGAGTAATAATTAAGTTAAAAACAAAGATGGTTATTCTGCAAAAATAAATAAAACGAAACAGATTTATATTATCCCTGTATATAAAAACCTGATATCCTCATTTTTGGTGTAAACTATATGATTTACGTAGATATGAATTATATGATCAAATAGTTTGTTGTGATGAATCAGAGTAGTCCATCCCTGTAGTTTACTACTCACATTTTTCTATTTTGTACCTTCGGCATTAATTAGCTTTATCTGTTCCACAATTCAATTCCTTATATTATTGCAAAGTTCTCATTTATGACCCAGCACGACTTGCCTCTGAAGACTTTATCAATGTTATCATAGTTAATTAACAGTCATGGACTCATGGTCATGGTCGAATTCAATGTATATATGTAACAGGCCGTGCATGTCTCCACATGGTGATCAACGAGCTTGGAAAACCGATGATTTGTCTAAAGATAATTGGTATGTATCTAATTTCTTATCTTAAATAGTTATTGTATACATATACAATCCCGTTTGGTTAGGTTTAGAAACGGATTGAGATTTTATTTAGGAATGAAGATAATAGGATAGAAGAAAAAATAATATTTTTATTAAAAAGTTTATTATAATCAAAATATTAAATAAATACGAGTGATAGTATTTTTTATTATTAAATTATTTGATAAGTGTGAGAAGATATAATAATGTGGGGTTCATTATTGAGTATCAATGAGTGAAACCCATCATTTTTTGCATGATTCCCTTTTGATTCATGATAGCATACTTTTATTGTGACAGATTATACATTTATACCAAACAATTAATTTGAGGAATAAATCCATTCTTTGAATTCAAAAACAAACGGCCCCACTGAAGTAAATGACGTTGTTTAGTGTGGTAATTACTATGCCGTTTGGTTTAAAGGTATGAGAATGAAGGAATGCTTTCATTCCCAACATAGTTGCTTGGTATATGAGTTTTATTTTTGAAAATGGGTATGAAACTCATAAAAATGGGCATTTACCATACCTATCTATGATGGTGGGTTTACAACGCATTTCATACCTGTTGAAGTAATTTCTTGCAATCACTTCGGACAAATAAAGGAGGCCTTTCGGTTGAACTAGTTGAGGGTTCTTCCGAGAGGCTTGTGTGTCGATCCCTCCGGCTACTAAGGATCCTTCGGGTATCTGCACACAACAATACGCGTTAGGCTCGCCCCGGGTGTTATCTCAGGACCCACCTCCGGCGTGAAAGTAAGTATTTGATATGCCGAGGGGCTATGAACAGTAATATGAAGTAAATGCTAATGATGCGTGGTTTTGCGACCTTACAACAGGTTTTACCTCTCGAGGGATCTCAAGAGGCTTGCAATCCCCACCAGGCAGTGTACCTGACCGATGTAGTATAGTGAAGTGGCAAGTACCGGGGGATTGATCGTTCTCTAGGGGAATAGTGTCGTTAGGATTGAAAAACTACTCTAATAGGTTTAAGGGTGAGGGAAGATTCTTTTTGTATTTTTATATTTTTATGAAAGCAAGTAAAATCTCGGGTTTGAAGGAGTGGGCGGAATTAGTTGCTAGTCAACTAACCCAAATAACTACAATTGCAAATAAAATAAAATAACTGAAAATGAAAAGGTTGTGGAACTTATATGGAGAGAAATGTGTTTACTTAAATTTCCTTACTCCCTAACTTTCTTTTACCAATTGATTAGTGTGTATTAATTGCGTGGATGACGGGTGTATTCCTTAATACCAATCGTGGGGTGGCGTACGTACTTCCCCAACTCTACAAGCTCCTACTTCACTCCTATGTCGAGCCGGCTAAGAAGCTCCTAACATGGGATCACTAGAATTCGCTCATGCATTAAATACAACCATAATAACCTTAGTACGCATTGGTTCATGTTTCTTAAGACGTTCAAGCAAGTTACCGTATAGGAGGTTAGCCAGTTTTCTTAAGCCTAACATCGATAAACAATCATCCAATACAATTAATAACACACCAACAACCAATAATCAATAGTTAGGTTTCATTAGATCTAAGCAAACACAAGATAAATCTAGCCTAGCATGTTAATTAAAAGACAAGAACAAGATATAATCAAACAACACATAGACATATTGAATGATTAATTGATTACTTATCTTCAATTAAACATGGGAGATCCAAGGGTATAAAACCCTTAAAAATGGCAGAAAATTCGTCTTAGGGTTTCTCCTCACAAAGTTGCACACTCATGACTAAAAATTGCAAAACTATATATAGAATTTAGGGGCTGACGGCGTCACGTTGTAGGAGGTGACGCCGTCACCTCGCCGCAGCTAGGGTTCCCGGATGGTCTTCCTGACGCCGTCCCTCTTTAATCCTCAAAAATCCACTCTGGCGCGTCAAGGGTTGACGTCGTCACAATTGTGCTTGACGCCGTCTCTCTTTAACTTAAACCGTGACGGCCTTGATCACCTTAAAGGGTGACGCCGTCAGACTTCCATTGTAAAACTTTCTGGCGCGTCACGTGTATTTGTCATATCCACCTCTTTTGCAAAGCCGTGACGCCGTCAGGAGCAATCCTTGACGCCGTCACGTGTACTTTTCCAGCAGCTTTGGAGACTTTGTCGTTTTCTTCACTTTTATGCTCCAAAAATGTCCAAAATGCTTCCTTTTCTAGATTTCTTCTCCAAAGTACCTAAAATGACAAAAGGAACGATTTAGGGCAATATTTGATCAAATAAATACGATTTAGGGCTTAAATGACCCCCTAAAAGCGATACACTTTTCGCTTCATCAAATACCCTTACACTTGAGATTTGCTTGTCCTCAAGCAAATGCACTTTTATTCTAATCAAAATACAAGTTAGGGGTCATTTAACGCTAATATAAAAGTAATTACAACAAATAGTCGTTCCACTTTAATCATAATAAGCACGGAGATTACAAACTAGCACCTCACAAGTAGTGTTTAGATACTCACATCTCTCAGGTGTCTTAAAAGTATATCTCTTAAATGAAAATGGATAATATCTCTCACTACCTGTCATAGAAAATAGATTACCATAGGCTTGGGAAAGGGTCAAAAAACCTCCTCCACTAGGCGTAAGCACCTAAGATAAACTATCAAAGAGGGCTTTTAAACGGGTTATAACGTTAGGTGTAGGGATATGATAAACACGGTTTTGTTGGATAAGGGATATTTTACTGGTGGCGAGTTAAAGATCTTGCTTAATTACATGTACAATATGGCGTTGCTAAGCCAAGACTAGACTCGACTTAAGCTAAAAACAAAATAACAAAAACATAAAATAAGCATAAAATGAAACGGGATGGTAGTCCGTATGTTTTTTTTTTCTACTTTTCTTTTTCTCATTTTTTTTTCTTGATTTTTTCGATTTTTTTTTTCTTTTTCATACACTCTTGCCCTACCGTCCAAAATAATACATCGTAGGGGCGTCGCATTCCCCTTACACTTGAACTTTTACATAACTTTACAAATAACTATTCTAATGACTCGAATTAAGATAATCGACACACTTGGAGTACTTTTAAAATATTTAGCACATATGGGGGTAATAATGTTGTTCTTCCCCATTACTCCATTACACTAGTACTTTACCCATGAGTCCCAATCGTCCCAAAACAATATGTACAAGGATATGACTCGACTTAGCAACCATGTAATCAATTAGATAATTAACTTGGGGTTTAAACAAATGTTGTCACACTAATGCACTAAAAATGAGTGCATACAAGGTAGGCTAAGGCGATTTGGGTGTACATTTAAGTGGGGTGTAACAAATTCTTCCTTTAAGTAAAATGCTTAAAGTTAGAAACGAAAAGATAGGCTCTGAGGGGTGTACTAGGGGTATCGTGTACTAAAAATGAGTACAACGCAAAGGGTGTGGGAGAATTACTTGACCAATGTAGCCAACGTAATTATAACAAAAACACAGGTGTAAAATAATGGGTTAATCCTAATGCCTCTTATCATGTAGTAAATCTAACTACACGAATGTAGTCTCACTTGTGGCCTCGGAATGGTCCTAACGCAAGTTCTAGAATCTAAGTGCTACCGGTACACACATCATAGCATAAATGCTTTTCCTACCAATTCTAGGGGCGAACCTCACATATTTGGGGATGAAAATTTTTTTAGTGGTACGGTTTTGTGCTAGTCATATAACTCCTATCCATGAGACGCTCATTAAGATCAAAGTTTCACTCATATATGTTGTAAAAAAATTTAAATTTGGCACTAAAATTGCCTTAACAGGTATTTCTCTCAGTTTTATTACACATCTACCATTAAACAAACAAAAATCAAGCGTAATAGCATTCTCTAAGGTATCGTATTTTACCCCCCCTTACACTTAAGATGAACATTGTCCCCAATGTTCAAATAACAAGATGTAAAAGTAAATAAGGTAAAAGAATGAAATCAAATACTCCCCTGATTCGTTTGGTGGATAAAGAGGTAACATGGTTAGATCTTCTTCCAAGAGAATGTAGAAGCTCCAAGACTAATGCATCGCCAAAAGCTAGATTCCACATACATCTCCTTGTCCAAAATAACCTGTTAAACCTGAGAAAACAAACACGAAAACCTGCATAACATCGGCGGGATAAATCTATATAAGGATATAATGCTTGTGGAATGATTATTTTGCAGATTCCTGGAGTTTATAAGTTAGAGATTTAACAAAAACTTTATGACTCCGGTAGAAAAACAAAACTTGCAAAATTTCCAGAATTTTACACTTGACGCCGTCAGGTGTTAACCTTGACGCCGTCAGAAGTGACCTGCAGAAATTTTATGGTTAGTTTCCGGAAAATTTCTGGAAAAACTTATGCCTCACTTCCTGGAAATCCTGCAAAATATTCATTATGACTCGATACAAGCATTTGACTCTAACAATTACTAGTATGCATGCTCATTTAATATTGTTGTGATTCATGTTCAATCTTGTTCTTGTAAACAAATTTGGATTCCCTTACACTTATCTTTTGCAAAATACCTTTATATGTAGTTAAGACGAAGTTAAAAACAAAATAAAGCATTTTCACAATTTACTTTGAAACATGAGCACAAACAATAACAATTAAACTTGCATACGGAAACAAATAAAATCAAACAAACAAACAAACAAATAAAGCTTGGGTTGCCTCCCAAGAAGCGCTTGTTTTTGTTCGAGTCACGAGCCTGACTCTACCCTTATTTAACGGAAATAGGGGAGGTTTTCCCTACACTTAGGGTTAAGTGCGGGTGATAGTAGCGATACACACCAGCTCGGTAGGAGTATGCCACGTGAGGAAAGATTGGTGGATGAATTATATGCTCAAAGGGGTGTGCTCCTTTCATCATAACCTTACCTAGTTCACTTTGGTCAATGGGTGAGTTAAAGTGTTCTCCTAAAAAGGGATCATCTTCTAACAACTTCGAGAGACTCCTAGTTGGGAATCCATCTTGACCTAATAAACCCGGTTTAAACCCATAATGTTTCTTGTGATCAATCATGAATGGGTGATGTAAGTATGTAAGGTCATGGTTCACTCCTATATTAGCTTCCACTCCACATGGCCTAGAGTCTACTACCTTAATCTTAACATTACCCGGACTACATGGTTTGATGGGTGGATCGGGACCTTTTTTAATTCCTAAATTCACATCTAAAGATGGAAGATTAGGTAACGGTTTTGGTTGAGGCTCCGGTTCATCAAAAATAGGAAATCCCCTAGAACTAAGAGTAAGGTTGTGATCACTATAAGCATTCAAACCTATATCCTCTAGTTGTGTTTGGTTCAAAGGTTCTACCTCCATCGGGATTCCTAAAGTCTCTTCTACTTCTTCCGGGTAAGTCACGGGCGGTGTGTGTGCCTCGAATGATGGTGGGTTTTGTGGAGTACTTGGTGGACTTGGATTTTCTACTTTATCCTCCATCTTATCTTGATTACCTATGTGCTTATTATGTGATTTGTTGAAGTCTATCCCCAACATGCACCTAGGTATCTCAAATCCTTTTCTATTCATCTCAAATTCTTGGTCCGATTCATAAGAATCATTCTCAATAACTTGATCACTATGTTCCATTTGCCTAAAGGATTCCTCATACTCGTCATATGTCTTGGTGAAATCTAATCCAAGCATGCACCTAGGTAGTTCAACATTAACCATCTCACAATCTTGGTCGGGTTCATAAGAAACTATCCTAGGTGAAGGCTCATATGGTGCATAGGTTTCACTTAATGAGGTATTTTGAGGGTTTGATGGGGCTCCTAAGGTGATTTCCTCAAAAGTTTTATGCACTTGGTCTCTTTTCTCAAGGTACTCACTAAAATCTATGTAAGATCCTGTTCTCATTACTTCATTCCACCATCTTGATTTATCCAAATTAGTAAAATTATATTTCTTCATGTAAAACTCTAGTCGCGGATTTGGTAGATTCACGTTCTCCATAATGGCGAACGGAAGAGTCAATGGAAATTACGAACAAACACACAAAGAAATAAGATAGACTAAAGAAGACCTATAAAAAGAAAATAAAAATCTTACTAGAAAGGAATCTAGTAAGTAGACCTAATAAAATAAAAATTCAACCTAAACAATAACTATTCCCCGGCAACGGCGCCAAAAACTTGATGCGTGGTTTTGCGACCTTACAACAGGTTTTACCTCTCGAGGGATCTCAAGAGGCTTGCAATCCCCACCAGGCAGTGTACCTGACCGATGTAGTATAGTGAAGTGGCAAGTACCGGGGGATTGATCGTTCTCTAGGGGAATAGTGTCGTTAGGATTGAAAAACTACTCTAATAGGTCTAAGGGTGAGGGAAGATTCTTTTTGTATTTTTATATTTTTATGAAAGCAAGTAAAATCTCGGGTTTGAAGGAGTGGGCGGAATTAGTTGCTAGTCAACTAACCCAAATAACTACAATTGCAAATAAAATAAAATAACTGAAAATGAAAAGGTTGTGGAACTTATATGGAGAGAAATGTGTTTACTTAGATTTCCTTACTCCCTAACTATCTTTTACCGGTTGATTAGTGTGTATTAATTGCGTGGATGACGGGTGTATTCCTTAATACCAATCGTGGGGTGGCGTACGTACTTCCCCAACTCTACAAGCTCCTACTTCACTCCTATGTCGAGCCGGCTAAGAAGCTCCTAACATGGGATCACTAGAATTCGCTCATGCATTAAATACAACCATAATAACCTTAGTACGCATTGGTTCATGTTTCTTAAGACGTTCAAGCAAGTTACCGTATAGGAGGTTAGCCAGTTTTCTTAAGCCTAACATCGATAAACAATCATCCAATACAATTAATAACACACCAACAACCAATAATCAATAGTTAGGTTTCATTAGATCTAAGCAAACACAAGATAAATCTAGCCTAGCATGTTAATTAAAAGACAAGAACAAGATATAATCAAACAACACATAGACATATTGAATGATTAATTAATTACTTATCTTCAATTAAACATGGGAGATCCAAGGGTATAAAACCCTTAAAAATGGCAGAAAATTCGTCTTAGGGTTTCTCCTCACAAAGTTGCACACTCATAGCTAAAAATTGCAAAACTATATATAGAATTTAGGGGCTGACGGCGTCACGTTGTAGGAGGTGACGCCGTCACCTCGCCGCGGCTAAGGTTCCCGGATGGTCTTCCTGACGCCGTCCCTCTTTAATCCTCAAAAATCCACTCTGGCGCGTCAAGGGTTGACGTCGTCACAATTGTGCTTGACGTCGTCTCTCTTTAACTTAAACCGTGACGGCCTTGATCACCTTAAAGGGTGACGCCGTCAGACTTCCATTGTAAAACTTTCTGGCGCGTCACGTGTATTTGTCATATCCACCTCTTTTGCAAAGCCGTGACGCCGTCAGGAGCAATCCTTGACGCCGTCACGTGTACTTTTCCAGCAGCTTTGGATACTTTGTCGTTTTCTTCACTTTTATGCTCCAAAAACGTCCAAAATGCTTCCTTTTCCAGATTTCTTCTCCAAAGTACCTAAAATGACAAAAGGAACGATTTAGGGCAATATTTGATCAAATAAATACGATTTAGGGCTTAAATGACCCCCTAAAAGCGGTACACTTTTCGCTTCATCAAAATGTTAATAATCTAGTTAGTTGAGAGTAGTAAATGAGCTGGGTATTTATAGTGCCCAGCCTCGATACCTGAACTGGCGGCGCCAGGTTTTCAAGGAACATGTCGCTGACACAATCCCGTAAATCCCGGGGCGGCGGCGGCGGCGTCTGCAGCTGCTATCTGTCCAAAAGGTGGTGCCACCTGTCCTATGACTTACAATTGTATTGGCCGGACGATCTGGTGCCTTCCGGTTCCTACCGGATGACTTTATGCCGTCCGGATAGCCGGACAAGTCAGGCCGTCCGGACACATACGCCAACATGTCCCCCCCAGTATCATAATATTGGTTTTACCAATGTTGTGATACTTTGAAAATTCTGACATTACCCGTGACATATAACTAACACGATGTGACTTTGATGTATAAAAATTATCATTGCAATACCTTTAAATCCTTTATGATTTACAACATACACGTCTTGCAACTTATACAGACTTAATGACCATCTTCCAGGCATGTACGTCCCATTCTTACCATTTCCGAGGGGTCTAGGTTGTCAACAATCATTATTGCTTTTTCAAAGAATAACTGTCATGTTTGCCTGGTGAGTTGATGAACTCAAATAAGTACATTTTATTTTCATCATTTATCCTATTTATTTGACTTGTTTTATTATATTATATATGAGAATCGATACATTAATGTTTACTTTAGTAATTCTCAGGTAAAAACAAGCATTATGTGAAACTTGGCGATTTTGGACTAATTATGGAGCAAAACAAGCGAGATGTCAAAAGTCTACTGAAATCCAGAAGATGCGCCGTATCTCACTCAACAGATACGACACAATATCATACTTAGATGAATTTGAAGACCATTGCCGGACTTTGAAGAATGCGCCGCATGCAATTCTGTCATGCGCCGCATATGAAACTTTGGTCAAAGAAAAAGATCAAGCTCGTTCTACTCCAGATACGCCGCAATATACTTCTAACATACGGCGTATCACTATCAAGAGTTCACCAGTTACAATCCAAGACAGCTAAAGTACATGCGCCGCATACAAAGATCAAGTTACGCCGCATCTGAAGACGGTGTACGAATATTCCAGAATATATTAATCTTGGACCCCACGCGAAGTTAAGTCAATGCGCCGCATCTATCAACTCAATGCGCCGCATCGATCCCTCAGACAGAAACTATAAATACCCCAAGGTCAGACGAATTTAGAAGACCTTGAGACCTTAAGACCTTTTGTATAACCCTAGAGCCGAATTCAGACGACCAAGCAGCACAAGACACACCTCAAACAAAGATACAAGAGCTGTGAGGAGGTCCTGCATGTATTCAATTCATTAAGTAGTTTTGTTTTATTGTTTTAGTACGCTTTAATTCATCAGGATTGATGGGCTTGTGTCATGTGACTACGGAAGATCATGCACTCCCCTTAATATTGCTTTCCCATTAATTAAAGTTTATATGTTGATGTCTTTGGTGACTTTTATTAGTGCATTGATAACCTCTGTGTCTAGCTGAGTCTTGCTTGGGTCGCCATGCCCCTTCCTCGCCTATTTATTCTAGCGTCTCTAGAAAAGTAGGATAGACATAAGTAATCATTAAGGGTTTACTCGCCGATAAGATTAGAGCCAACGAGAAAGGTTTAATTATATACACTTCATATAAAACTAGCAATAAAACAAGTGACAAGCTATTTAATTATCAGGACAGGTCTTCTTATTGTCTCGAGTATCTATCTGTGTACGTGTGTGCTAATCGCTGATTCGTGCTCATTAGTTTAGTTTTCTATTTAATTATAACCAAACTGTGTCAGTCTCTCAAGCTGAACCCTCTTGCGTTAGATTAGGTTGTATAACTAACTTAGGATATTAAAATACTGATTAGAATAACTAGATAATACGTTCCACTCTTAGTGATCGACACTCTGCTTACCATTATATTCATACTGACCGGGTACACTGCTCGTTAAGTGTGTGTGTTATTGATAAGTCGGCTAAATATAAATTTAAAACTTGAGTAGGCATTAATACTGCTAAACCGCAACGACACATCACGCGCATCAAGTTTTTGGCGCCGTTGCCGGGGAGTGAATTGTTATTATCTGTTAATTTGATTAAGTATTTTAATTAGGTTTTTCTGTTTAGTTTTTTTTTTAGATTCTAACCACTAACCCTGTTGTATATTAAATAGATTGCATTCATTGTATAATTTGCATATTGTTTTGTGTTTTTGTTTTTTGTAATTTTTGTTTCTTTTTTGTTTGTTTTTGATTTGTTTGTTTTTTGTTTTCTCTTTTTTTTGTATTTTTCTGCATTCTGCTGTCGTTGTATTGTGCTGATACAAACGATACGGCGGATCTGTTTTCACAGATACGGCGTATTGCGTTTAATTTTTATAAAATACAACGCGTTTAAAAAATTCGAGTACGACGCATCTTTCCCCAAGATACGGCGTATTCTGTTTTTAATAAGAAATTTTTCTAAACGCTAACGCCATACGACGCATCTGTTTTAACAGATACGGCGTATTTTCTATTTAAATTAAAAACAGTTTTTCGAATTATTAAACAGAAGCGACGTATCGATCTTTATCGATACGGCGCATCTACTAAATCAAAAATCTTGTATTTTTAAACGTAACGAAAATACGGCGCATTAGCTTTTGTTAATACGACGCATTTAATTTTAATAAATATAATCGTTTTTGATAATTTAAACTTGATACGGCGCATTCTAATTCATAAGCGGTGTATCTGTTTTCTGAATAAAAGTCTGATTAAATTTTAACGTAATAAGATACGGCGTATCCAACTTTCTGGATACAGCGCATCGTCTACAGATATCAGCACTTTTATTTTTCTTATTCCCGAACGGAAAATATTCTAACTTACCCTTACACTAGGAAGTTTTTACTTTGAAATTTACCTGTCTTTAATTTTCAGGAACAATGTTCGATATTTTCCCCAACTGGTTCAGAAGACCCCAAAGAAACCTTACCATGGAAGAGTTTGCACTACTAATCGCTCAAGCAAATGAAAAAGAACATCATGAAGCAAGAAACTTTATTAATGAATTCAAAGGCAGTCATGAGCTGTTACTAAAGGAACAAAACAACATGATTAATGGATTGGCAATTGAAGTGCACCAATTGTCAACGGTGCTTAACAAGGTTTTTTTGGTAAAACACGATTTGAAAGGGATTACAACTAGAGGCGGAAAGTCAACCTTTTAAATCGGAGAGACACCCGAGGATAACAGCACAAACAAGATTTCCCCTGAATCTATATCATCTGAGCAAGAGCAACCAAAAGAGACTAATCCAGAACCTGTGATTAGAGAAGAACCTTCTGTTGAACTTAAACAATCAACACTACCTTTTCCACATAGGGTAAGGAAGGAGAAAGAAGATGCCTATCAAAGGAAGTTCCTGGAAAATCTCAAGCAACTGCAGCTAAGCATACCCTTTATGGAAGCCCTAGTGCAAATGCCAAAATATGCTAAATATCTGAAGAGCTTGCTTACAAACAAGTCCAAACTTGAAGAGGCTTGCACTGTAACAATGGGGGAAAGAAGCTCAGCAGCATTGCTCAACAAACTTCCATCTAAGGAAAAAGATCCAAGGAGTTTCACTATTCCTTGTCAAATTAAAAATTTACATATTTGAAATGCTTTAGCCGACCTTGGAGCTAGTATAAGTCTTATGCCCTCTTCTATGTATGAAAAATTAGGCCTTGGTGAACCAAAACCTACTAGGATGTGCTTAGAGCTAGCTGATAGGTCCATACAATACCCATTAGGAATAGCTGAAAATATATTAATAAAAGTTGATAAATTTGAATTACCTATTGACTTTGTTATCCTCGATATGCCCGAAAATTCTAGAACTCCTATAATATTAGGACGACCATTTTTAGCCACTGCTAGGGCCATGATTGATGTTTTTAATAAAAAGATAACTCTTACCATAGGAAAAGATGAGGTTGAATTTAATATGGAACAATCTATGAGTAAAACTAATTATGAAGATGATGAATGCTATAATATCGATGTTTCTGATGACACAATTAATCAATTTACTCAGAAATTGTTAAAAAGTAATTTGCTTGATTCTTTTCTACTTAAAAATTTAGAAAACACAATCGCTATAGAAGATCAAGTTGATGAAAATACTATTGATAATAATTTCGCTGTTGATTCCGCTGTTTGTAACGCCATACGGCGCATCGGAAATATCGATGCGGCGCATTTATCTGATGACAACAACGACGTAATAAAAGAACAAGTTTATTCCGCTAGTGCTAATAAAATTGATGATGTTAAACCTGTGCTTAAGGATCTCCCTTCTACTTTGGAATATGCTTATTTAAATGGGAACACTAATTCACCCGTTATTATTGCATCTGACTTAACGCCAAAAGAAAAAGAATCCCTTTTGCAGGTACTATATAAACGAATAGAAGCATTAGCATGGAAAATGTCTGATATTAAGGGAATTAGCTCGTCATTCTGTACACATAAAATCCTTATGGAAGATGAATTCAAACCAACTATCCAACCCCAAAGGCGTTTGAATCCAAAAGTCCAAGATATGGTGAAAAATGAAATTGTGAAATTACTTGACTCCGGACTTATCTACCCAATTTCCGACAGCTCGTGGGTCAGTCCTATCCACGTTGTACCAAAAAAAGGAGGAATAACGGTAGTATTCAATGACGACAATGAGCTAATCCCTTCAAGAACTGTTACTGGATGGAGAGTTTGCATCGACTACCGCAAACTCAATGATGCTACGCGAAAAGATCACTTCCCTCTTCCATTTATTGATCAAATGTTAGAAAGACTATCAGGATATGATTATTATTGTTTTTTAGATGGTTTTTCAGGTTTCTTCCAAATACCCATTGCCCCCGAGGATCAAGAGAAGACGACTTTCACCTGCCCTTATGGAACCTTCGCCTATAGGAGAATGCCGTTCGGACTATGCAACGCCCCTGCTACTTTCCAACGTTGTATGACAGCTATCTTCCATGAAATGGTAGAAGACTTTATGGAAGTCTTCATGGACGACTTCTCGGTGTTCGGTAACTCATTTAGTGATTGTCTCTTTAAACTTGATAAAATGCTTGCTAGGTGTGAAGAAACTAACCTTGTTCTTAATTGGGAAAAATGTCATTTTATGGTTAAAGAGGGAATTGTGTTAGGACATAAGATTTCTGGGAAACGTATAGAAGTCGACAAAGCTAAAATTGATGTAATTGCCAAACTACCTTACCCCACTAATGTAAAAGGTGTTAGAAGTTTTTTAGGGCATGCTGGATTTTATCGTAGGTTCATAAAGGATTTTTCAATGATATCTTGGCCTATGACCCAATTATTGCTAAAAGATGCGAAGTTTGATTTTTCTGAAGATTGCAAAAAGGCGTTTAATATACTTAAAGAAAAACTAACTACTGCACCTATTATAATTTCGCCAGATTGGAATCTGCCTTTTGAACTAATGTGTGATGCTAGTGATTATGCTGTTGGAGTTGTACTTGGCCAAAAGATAGAAAAGAAATTTAAGCCAATTTATTATGCTAGCAAAACATTAAATAATGCCCAAGAACATTACACCACCACGGAAAAAGAACTTTTAGCAATAGTTTTTGCATTCGATAAATTTAGGTCATATCTTATATTGTCAAAAACTATAGTTTACACTGACCATTCTGCTTTGAAGTATTTGTTCAATAAACAGGATGCCAAGCCAAGGCTTATTAGGTGGGTTTTATTGCTCCAAGGATTCGATATTGAAATTAAAGATAAAAAGGGTGCCGAGAATCTAGCTGCTGACCACTTATCTAGACTTGAGAACCCTGATATAGAGGTGCTTGATGAAAGGGAAATCGCTGATGACTTTCCTGATGAACATGTTGGGAATTAAACTTAAGCAGTTTGTACGGTTGTTGATACAAGAACAGTTAAGACTGTTGATACAAGGACAGTTAAGACTGCTGATGGAAGAGCAGTTAGAACTGCTGAAGGAAGATCAGTTAGGACTGCTTAAGAGATCAAGATGAAACCGTTTGAAGATAATTATAGAAAAGATATGGTAAATATCTTATTTGTATAGAATGATATGGTTAGATGTTTAACGTGTAAAGGACTCTTTACATTATAAAAGGAGATCCTTAGATTAGGGTTTTATATACATGTCATACAATACGATATACACATATCATTCAGATCTATTGTAATCGTTCGATATAGTGAAGTGATAAGTTTGGTTGATATCGTTGTTCTTATTGTTTTACTTATTCAATCACCAAACGTAATCATATATTCTTCTAAGTACTTGGTAGTAAATTCCGCGTGCTATCAAGTATATACTCAAAGTATCTCCAACACAACGTGTGTGTTTAGATCCGGTCAAGTGGTATCAGAGCCCAAGGTTTTTGATACGTTGAGTTTAGAAGAATTAGAAGTATTTACTCACTAGCAATCCAAGAAGATGGACATGGAGACACCTCAAACCTCAATCCTTGCTAAACTCCCCATGCTGAAACAGAATGAATACGACTTATGGCGGCTCAGGATAGAGCAATACTTCATGGTGCAAGACTATGCATTATGGGATATTATTATCAATGGTGATTCCTTCAAACCAGTTGCTGTTGAAGAAACACGTGCTGATGGTTCCAAGGTCACAAAGCTTAACACTGAGCCAGTTACAAACGAGGAGAGAATCAAAAAGAAGAATGATCAGAAGGCTAGGAATTTGTTACTAATGGCAATTCCTAATGATCAAGTGTTGAACTTTAGCCATTACGAATCGGCTAAAACTCTTTTTGAAGCAGTGATGGAAAGATTTGGTGGCAATGAGGCTACCAAAAAGGCACAGAAAACCCTACTCAAGCAAAGTTATGAGAACTTCACTGCATCAAGCAATGAAACTTTGGATCAAATCTTTAATAGGCTTCAGAAGATCATCAGTCAACTTACTATGTTGAAGATTGTGATACCTCAAGAAGACCTCAACATGAAGTTTCTAAACAGTTTACCTGCTGAATGGAATACTTATGTTGTGGTTTGGAGCAATAAACCAGAACTGGAGAATATGACAATGAATGAGCTTTACAATAATCTCAAGATTGTTGAGCAAAAGGTCAAGAAGAGTGGTAGCACCAGTTCCAGTTCAGGGAATATGGCTTTTGTATCTTCTTCAAATAGTTCTAAACATGAAGATGAAGAAGCAGTTGGTACTGCTATACCAACAGTTAGCACTGCTAGTGTAAAAACTAGCACTGCTGGCTTGACTGATGAGACCATATATGCATTTGTATCAGAACAGTCTGGAGGGTCAAAGATCTTTAATGAAGATCTTCTTCAAATTGCTGAAGATGATTTGGAAGCTATGGATTTGAAGTGGCAGTTGGCTTTGATAAGCATCAGGGCTAAGAAGTATTACCAAAGGACTGGGAATAAGATTACTTTCAATAGAAAAGATGTTGCTGGGTATGATAAGTCTAAGGTGGAATGCTTTAATTGTCACAAGTTGGGACACTTTGCCAGGGAATGCAGAGGTCCAAGACAACAAAGTAACCAGGGTCAAGGGTTTCAGAATCAGCAAGGGTCAAGGAGAACAGTAAATGTTGAAGAGCCTTCTTCCAAGGCTATGGTAGCTGTAGATGGAGCTGGATTTGATTGGAGCTTCATGGAGGAAGAAGAGGAACCAGCTAACTTGGGATTGATGGCTTTCTCAGACACTGAGGTATATAAACCTGAAAAATGTTCTAACTCTTGTTGTGCTTTAAAAGATTATGAAAATATTTTGAAACAGTATGGTGATCTTAAAACTGAATTTAATCAAATAAGTTTTAGTCTGTCAAATCATAAAAGAGGATTAGCTGTTTTGGAAGAACAAATTGTGTTTTATAAACAGAATGAGTCAAACTTTACTGATGAGATAGGTCTTTTAAAGAGGGAATTGGAAATAAAAGAAAATAAAATGAGTGGACTTGTATATGAACTAGAGAAGCTTAAAAAGGAGAAAGATAACATCCAGTTAAGTGTAGACACTCTTGAATATACTTCAAACGGAGTTAAAAATATTGTAGAGAGTCAAATACTTAACAAAGCTAAATCTGGTTTAGGTTATAAGTCAGTTGCACCCCCCTTTAGAGGAATGTTTGCTTCACCAGGAATAGATTTAGCTCATACAGGTTTAGAAGAGTTTAAGGATATGGAATTTCCTGGATATGGTGTTAAGATGTAACACCCCCAAATTTGGTTTGTGGCAGCGGAAAAGTAAGTAGGGTATTACGGTGAGGATCGAAGTTAAAATTCCAGAAAACGGCCCGGAAGGGGCGTTTTGAAAGTTATATGTCATTCAAAATAATAGCTTTGATACAAAAGTGAATTATTTGATTTGAAAATCCCATAAAAGAATGTGATGATTTGGAAGGAATGACATATTTGATTTTACACCATTTAAGTTATCAGAGTAAAAGATGCCCGCTCCGTGTCTTGTCCTGCTCCGTTAATTACCTGAGATAAACATGCTTAAAACGTCAACACAATGGTTGGTGAGTTCGTGGAGTTTATAGAAAGTAATCTTCTTTCAATGAGTTTAAGAGGTATATAGCGATTGTTGAAATAAATAATAGTTCTTTATGAAATCAGTAACAAGACGAGTTGAATTAACTTTCTTTAAATAAGTGTTAAGAGATGTGCAGTGACAGTCGAAATAAATATTAATTCTTCTTGGAATAATTAACAAGTTGTGTTGAAATAAAATCCACGAGTAATTCATGTATGATCTCAAGCGATCATAAGTTTCAAGTTATAAGTTAAGATGAGCTACGTTGTTATACGCTCGAAATGATATGATGGATCAACTTTTAGCAGTAACGATATACTAAGCAATTTTTAGTTGTCTCTAATAGAATTCTCAATTATATCACATATGATAACAGTTAAAGTTCAAGTACGGGATTCATAATCATAACACATAGTGAAATAATAGTCTAAAGTCTGAAATCTATCAGTGAAAAGTGGTGGTCTTCTAATACAGCTGTATCCTAGGATATATATGAAACATTCATATATTCATAAAGTTATATTGCCCTAAGCCTCATGACACGCAAAACGTTAACAGAGTACCGTAAAATGGAGTGTTCACCAAATTAATGACGAAAGTTTATGCCCTCGTGTAATAGGTGATTTGCCACTTCCTATTTTTCTCAAATATAGAGCCTCGCGACTAATACGACTAGCGATTAAGCATTCCGTCACAGTATTAGTGGGATAGGTTGTCAGTCCTCCAACAGGTTTCGAAGCTGTTGCTATATTCGCGCTCACCGCAGTGATTAATGGCTCATGATAAAGGGTCTTTTTGGCAATAAAGTGTGCTTAGGCAATATAGGTCTAAAGGTTCATAAAATACACGTATTCTGATCTTGGCAATTATTTCCAGTGGAATATAGAAATATTATAATAAGTAACAGTTCATTCATTTGTCACATGAATGCATACAGTAATCCTCAGTATCATGTTACATCAAGTAGTTCAGAGATGTTATGTTTCCAGTTCCGTGTTTAAGCTAAGCAGACAATTTGCACATATATTGAGCATGTATTCTTTTCAAGCATGATTTCAATAGGTAAAGCATAATTGATAATTTTCAAGTAAAACATAAGAGATTTCAAGTAATATAAAACAGTTAAAGCATGTATCTCCCCCAAAAGAGTTATTAAAAACAAGTGTGAAAAGTAGGGGCCACGACTCACCTTAGCCACAGCAAAGCAAAGATCACACTGACACGACTGGCATCTAGAGCATATCACAACGGTCTCAAAACATATAGCATGACGATACACAACGGTCTAGGATCGGCACAACCTAGTACGTATACAGTTATCTTAAAACACGTCTCGCACAATAATAAAGTCTATAAAAGACAATGTGTCGTAGTTTTCGTGGATTACTCGGTTTTCAAAACTTATCAAAAGCTTAGTTTAAATGTTTCGTGTGGTGTGGTAAGATAACCTAGACTCGACGTTCAACTCACGCCAAAAAGAAGGGACATCAACAAACTCGAGAGACTACTGACGAGAACTCAAACCAAGGAAGACAAGCCTAGCAGTTAATCGACAAATAACCATCTCAAATAAAATAACTCAGTTTGTAAGTTTCGACATCTACCCCGTTATCCCTAAATAACTTGTAAAACATAATCGTTTTATAATAAAAAATGAGTTTAACTAATAAAATTAGTTTTCTCAAATCGTTGAGACTTGGATTAACCAAATCTGAAATTATAATATTTTATAAGTTTATGTCTCGTTATCATTCTCGTAAATATTAGTTTAGTTTTGGTTTTATTGAAGATTTTGTGTCCGGTCCGAGTTTAATATATTAAAGTCTTTTCGAGTTTAATATATTATACCGTCTCAAGTCTCAAAATGTTCAATGAATCCAATATCTAATATTGTAAGTCCGATAAAGATCCACATGTCCAAGTATAATAATCAAATCCTTATTCAAATTAAAGTTACAATTTCCATGTATAATCCGAAACGTATCAATTTTCACAATGCCACAGTCGCTATTTCGTTAGTAAGACATATCCTGACACCATGATTTATAACCAACATTCCTCAAATAAATTTTAATCAAATGTGCCCTTACTAATTTGATGGGCTAACAAACGCACCCAACATGGGCTGCTAAGCCCAAATATAACCAAATGCAACCTTTTTGATTGAAAATTTGCAAACACACTATGACATATTTGTTAGAACAAAGACGCACCATATTTGTTTTAAATTTAAATATGCCCTCTAAGCCGAACATAAACGTACCCTAACGGACTCGAACCAAGTTCCAACGTTATGACACCGAGGTTATAAACAAAGATCACATTAACCCATTATGCCAAGACCTCTCGGTCTCGGCTCGAACCCACTTACCGCAACAGCCACAAGGACACAACCAACACTAATTCGGATTCAAATCCATATTTAACGTACCATTAATCTCAAAATACACGTACCACACCGAATCAACTAGACTCATTCCAAACACTCAATGTTTACTTTAAATCGAAACAACTCATCACTCAAATAAGCTCATAAGCTTGATATTAAATTTAAATAAGTCACAAGCCTCAAAATAAGCCATTCACAACCACGACCCACCCGGGTCAACACAACCCGAGACCACAACGAAACACACACCATTTTCAGTCGATTCTTACCACACAATAGTTCCAAAACAATGTTTTAAACCCATCTTTATAGTCACAAGAATTCATATATATCAAATGTTTTAGTCTCGTTTTTATAATGAATCCACGACAAACAACACAACAATCGATTATCAAAAAAAAATAAGTAACAATCGATCTTAAAAAAATATATATAAAAGAAAATGTATATCAAGTGTTTCTCGGTTTTACCATGACGAGAAAGAGACGGAGGAGAGGGAAAGGACGGCGGTGGCGGAGTGGTGACTGTCGTTGTTGTGGTGGCGCGTGGACTTGCAGTCACGAACCAAACAAACTCCCGAAAATAAATACCTTCGATCTACAAACTTGTGTTGCCGGAAAACTCGCCGGAGAATCATAGTTACCGAGGAATGGAATAGGTGAGGGTGGGTTTCTTAGCGCGTGAAGTATGTGGGAATGATGAGAATGGTGAGAGGATTAAAATGGTGTTGGCGGTGTAGCATGGTGAGCGGCGGTGTGATGGTGGGGGCCGGATTTGATGACCGGAAAATTTAGAGAGAGAGTGAGGTGAGAGGAAGTCAGGATAAGAATAGGATTGGGTTAGTTTTATAGAAAAAAATTTATACACGTTGCTTCAAAACAATCATTGGTACCTACTGTTTGTGAGCAGTAATTGGAGAGGTGGCAATGTTTTGCTGGCAAAGAAAAATATCTTGGATATTTCACAAGGTTGGCTTATCTCTAGTGTCGGCATGTATTTTAAGTATGTGCCAAAGTGAGCTGTAATCGTGGGTTTTAATAAAACGAATAAACATGGGGTAAGAGTAGTTAGCATTTTTAATTTCACAAGAGTAGTAATATGTATAATAGTTAAGTTGTGTATTGTGTTTAAAAAGGAAGTGTGTGGTAGAGATGGTGAGTTAGGTATCTTATAGAAGAAATATATAACACGTTTTCATTGACTATAGAAGTTTTTGAATCAATCATTGGGGTTATTGTGGTTTGATGGACAGCTATGCGTATTTTGAACAATTATTGATGTTATATGGACAGTTATGCATATTTTACCGACATCAAAATATTGTATAGAAGATATTTGTAGGTAGGTAGTAGGTTGGGTTGTAGGCTTAATTAAATGGGGTTTGTGTAATGAAATATGTTTTGCATAAATGAATGTATTTAATGAAATATAAATGTGATTAAAGTATCAAGTTATAGGTTTAGTAGTTTTAACTATAATGTGTAATTTGTGTAACATAAATTTAGTGTGGATGGAGTTTTGTGAAACACTGAGTTTTCAAGGTACGTGTCGCTATTTAATATATGTTGTCAAAACGTAATGGGGTAATAATAAAAGAAAAGTTTAAATTTTCCCGTAAAAATGGGTGTTGTTAAATGGTAACTCGAGGTTATTATTAATTAACAAGGATTATTACGATGGATTTTCGTGGGATCTTACAGTATCTACCCCTAAATTTTGAACTTCGTCCCGAAGTTCAGTCTGCGATAGGTGTTGAAAAATGTGATGTTCTGAGGTGAGAGATTATGGAGAATGTTGTCGAGAGATTTCTATCCGAAAATAGAGGAAACGAGATCTAATTAGATTTACTCATGCTATATGGAATAAATTCGAATGTTTGGTTAATTAATAAACCTAAAGGTTTAGAATAATGAGAACAACGGTCAGGAACTGTAGAAATTTAACGGTTAGTGAACAGTGTATACTACCAATCATGTATTTGATAAACAGGTAAAGTATTTCTACCAGTAAGTAAATAGAGTTTCCCAGCAAAGGCGTTATAAATCCACTCAGTTCCAAGCCCGTCCCATTCCAGGCTTGCAACCTGTGTGTTTACAACCCATTGCTAACATAGTCTCGAACAAGTATAAATGTGTATAGAAATACGTATTATAAAATGATTTGCACTAAGACTAGAACTAGAACAGATATAGATGTATATAAAAATACGTATCACAGTATAAATAGGTCAAGTACTGATGCATTTCATAATTATGCTAGCAATTGTGTACGTTATTCTTGTGGTTATCTACTTGAGGTACACTCCGGACGAAGACTCTCAATATTTGGTCGTGATTTTAATGTTTGTCATTCCGTTGGTGATTGTAGCCCTTATCGCGGATATGGCGTATGGAAAATAGGTAGTAGGAAGGTTGGAATAAGTAGTTGTAACTTTAGTATTATCGTTGCTAGTTATGCACTAATTTCCGTGTATTCTAATAAGATTTCTTGCTAATTGCGCTTTTCATAAGTCTTTATGAATTCTTAGGTTTCTAATGCTTGTACTTTTGTCAATCTCTTATCATAAGAATGGTGGATAATATGTGCAGGTATTTATTTGTGGTTGATCAAAAGTGACGTTTGCTTTGTCTCAAGATTTTGCTTTTGGATGGAAGTTGTTATTAGGAAATCTGAAGGATAACTGTTTCATTCATGACATGATTCTTCCTAAATTAGACATAGTTGATCAGGCTATGTATAATTTGGGACCAAATAATGTAATGCTTGGCTCAGTCACCGTGATATTTATGCTTTTTCAAGAAGTTTAGATGGTTCAATTATAATGGTTCCGTCACAAAGTCGGACACCCTCTGATTATCTTCAAAAGGATTAAGAAGTTTTTGTTCATATTCTGAGGATAAGTCAGGAATTTCTAGAGTGAATATAGGATATCCTTGGTACAAACTTAGGTTTTGGGTGAGAATTTCTTACAATGTGGTGATAATCTATTGTTTGGTCAGAAATGGTGTTCAATTAAACTTCCAAAATGATATCAGGGTATTGTTACATAACGACTATAAATAGGGAGAATAGAATAGAGATTGAAATAATGGGGATTATGATTATCTCGGGGATATTACAAGGTAGAGTCTTCATACGGTAGAAAGATAGTTGTTGTACTTAGGTCACATCCATCGTACCTAAGGTAAAGTATATAAGGAAATACAACTTAAAAAGTTTTAAACTAGGGTTTACTTATCCACAATAGGGATTTATCTTCTGCTTAAACTTGGGTGTTATCTTCTGGCATTGTTAAGTTTTCCAAAGAGTTTCCATTCTCTTTCACTGGTCTTTTTGTCCTAAGTGGTACTCTGGGTTGGGCGCTGATTCTGGTAGTATTTCGCTTAACTTTTGATCTAGAAACCCTTGGGTAGTGGTCTGGGTAGGTTTAGCTATTTCTTCTGGACCTTTAAGGTGAGTTAGTTTACAATTCATGAAACTTTCATCGATATGCTTGTGAGTCGCGGTCGTTTTCTTTTCACTGGTTGTCCTATTGTTGTTACTCGGATGAGCAACTGTAGTCGCTTCGAGTGCCACGGCACGATGTTGGTTCTTAAATTTTTGGAAAATTTTAGGAGTCAAGATTGTGGTTGGTGCTAGTGGAGTATTTGTAATGTTTATGTTGGTCATATTCTATCAATATCCCAAGAAACACGGATTTAAATCCACCTAATGGCCATGTCAGTATAATTCGAGTAACAAGATATTTGTGTATTAGTCTTAATAATGTGGTCACAATGTGAGACTTTAACCAGTTGTGAACCCTAAGTCATGATGTGTCTGGGTAATATGGTAGATAAATGTTCAATTCTTGGTATGGGATTGCTAAGGAACAAACTGTTTCATCTACAAAAGCCGAAGTTCAGAAATTTTCTCTTTATTCATCAAGTTTTCTTCCGAAATTTTGTCTTAGAGAATTTTATGGTCGTAGCCTAGTTATGGCAGGTATAAAGAATCTTAACAATCGTAGGTAGTATTGTGGTAGGTTTGAGTATAATTACTGTAAACATCATAATATTAATAACTTGATCGATTGTTTTTACAAAATCAACGATACAAGGTCTTTTATTAATATTCCATGCAGCAGGTTAATAAATCTCTGTTTTTCTCATTGTAAGGATTGTCATGTGGGATTGTTTCTCAATATTTCTGACTGATACCTTGTCAGTCCGTCCTGAAAGTCCATCTTGTAGAATAAAAGGTTTGATAGGGTGTCGTTGATCATAAGTGGTGTTTTGTCAATGATGTTCTGGAGTGTATCAATCTGTTCTTTATGACGCTCCAGTCGCGTCATGTTGGTGGGAGGAGTAGGTGTGTGGGTAACTGTTGTCCTAAAGTTCTATCCAGTCTTGAGGATTCGGGCTGAAAGAGTGAAAACAGGTGGGAAATAGTAATTACGAGGGAGACCTGAGAGGGTAAATTATTTCTAGGAGTCGACTCCCGTTGGTGGGGTGTAAACAGGTAAGTCCAGGTGAGTGGTCTTATTGAGTAGTCGGGTCCGACCGATGGTGAAGGGAATGATGATAATAGTGGTGGTAAGGTGTGGTGACGTTATCCTGATCATGTCTAGGGGTGAAATAAGGTGAAAATGGTAGTATAATTGGTACTAAACATAGGTATATCTTCTTAATAAGTCCATTGAGGTAGCTCCAATTTAGTGTCATAAAAGGTTCGAGTTCGTAAGGTACTAAAATCCTAACTTTTCTGTGTCGAGTTTCCGGGGCATATGGGTGTGGTAGTTTAGTTAAAGGAGAATTTGGCTCAATCTCTTTTCAAATCGTTTCTTAGTGTGTATTCTGTCTAACCTCGAATGTTGTTGGACAACCAATCAACTCTTCAATGGATAAGATTCAGTAGTTCCTCTAATTTTCTGACGTAAGGGTGAGTGAATTGGTGATAATGAAAGTGGTATGTGAGTAAGTTCCGTATTAGTCTGGGGTTGGGATATTAGTACATAGGGATTTTTTAGCATCCGTAGTGATATGATAACAAGGTGATGTATGAGTAGTATGAAGGGTAGCCTTGGTAATATTAACAGGTTTGGAAGACATGGTACTGAAGTAGCCGAAATTAATAATTATAAGTATTTTGTACGTTAAGAGCGTAACGGTAAGTGTGAAATAATACAGTGTGTAATGTGTGAAGAGTAATTATCAAGCATGTAAAGATTAGTGCAACATAATCTTAATAGGTAATGTATTGAGCACGGCAGTCTGCAGACACGGAGGGCGTAAAATGGTATGGTGTAAAATCATTCATTTTGAAAGTGTGGTTATAGTTCAATGTTTTAAAATGTTTGATTCTCTATAACCATAGGCTCTGATACCAAAACTGTAACACCCCCAAATTTGGTTTGTGGCAGCGGAAAAGTAATTAGGGTATTACGGTGAGGATCGAAGTTAAAATTCCAGAAAACGGCCCGGAAGGGGCGTTTTGAAAGTTATATGTCATTCAAAATAATAGCTTTGATACAAAAGTGAATTATTTGATTTGAAAATCCCATAAAAGAATGTGATGATTTGGAAGGAATGACATATTTGATTTTACACCATTTAAGTTATCAGAGTAAAAGATGCCCGCTCCGTGTCTTGTCCTGCTCCGTTAATTACCTGAGATAAACATGCTTAAAACGTCAACACAATGGTTGGTGAGTTCGTGGAGTTTATAGAAAGTAATCTTCTTTCAATGAGTTTAAGAGGTATATAGCGATTGTTGAAATAAATAATAGTTCTTTATGAAATCAGTAACAAGACGAGTTGAATTAACTTTCTTTAAATAAGTGTTAAGAGATGTGCAGTGACAGTCGAAATAAATATTAATTCTTCTTGGATTAATTAACAAGTTGTGTTGAAATAAAATCCACGAGTAATTCATGTATGATCTCAAGCGATCATAAGTTTCAAGTTATAAGTTAAGATAAGCTACGTTATTATACGCTCGAAATGATATGATGGATCAACTTTTAGCAGTAACGATATACTAAGCAATTTTTAGTTGTCTCTAATAGAATTCTCAATTATATCACATATGATAACAGTTAAAGTTCAAGTACGGGATTCATAATCATAACACATAGTGAAATAATAGTCTAAAGTCTGAAATCTATCAGTGAAAAGTGGTGGTCTTCTAATACAGCTGTATCCTAGGATATATATGAAACATTCATATATTCATAAAGTTATATTGCCCTAAGCCTCATGACACGCAAAACGTTAACAGAGTACCGTAAAACGGAGTGTTCACCAAATTAATGACGAAAGTTTATGCCCTCGTGTAATAGGTGATTTGCCACTTCCTATTTTTCTCAAATATAGCGCATCGCGACTAATACGACTAGCGATTAAGCATTCCGTCACAGTATTAGTGGGATAGGTTGTCAGTCCTCCAACAGGTTTCGAAGCTGTTGCTATATTCGCGCTCACCGCAGTGATTAATGGCTCATGATAAAGGGTCTTTTTGGCAATAAAGTGTGCTTAGGCAATATAGGTCTAAAGGTTCATAAAATACACGTATTCTGATCTTGGCAATTATTTCCAGTGGAATATAGAAATATTATAATAAGTAACAGTTCATTCATTTGTCACATGAATGCATACAGTAATCCTCAGTATCATGTTACATCAAGTAGTTCAGAGATGTTATGTTTCCAGTTCCGTGTTTAAGCTAAGCAGACAATTTGCACATATATTGAGCATGTATTCTTTTCAAGCATGATTTCAATAGGTAAAGCATAATTGATAATTTTCAAGTAAAACATAAGAGATTTCAAGTAATATAAAACAGTTAAAGCATGTATCTCCCCCAAAAGAGTTATTAAAAACAAGTGTGAAAAGTAGGGGCCACGACTCACCTTAGCCACAGCAAAGCAAAGATCACACTGACACGACTGGCATCTAGAGCATATCACAACGGTCTCAAAACATATAGCATGATGATACACAACGGTCTAGGATCGGCACAACCTAGTACGTATACAGTTATCTTAAAACACGTCTCGCACAATAATAAAGTCTATAAAAGACAATGTGTCGTAGTTTTCGTGGATTACTCGGTTTTCAAAACTTATCAAAAGCTTAGTTTAAATGTTTCGTGTGGTGTGGTAAGATAACCTAGACTCGACGTTCAACTCACGCCAAAAAGAAGGGACATCAACAAACTCGAGAGACTACTGACGAGAACTCAAACCAAGGAAGACAAGCCTAGCAGTTAATCGACAAACAACCATCTCAAATAAAATAACTCAGTTTGTAAGTTTCGACATCTACCCCGTTATCCCTAAATAACTTGTAAAACATAATCGTTTTATAATAAAAATGAGTTTAACTAATAAAATTAGTTTTCTCAAATCGTTGAGACTTGGATTAACCAAATCTGAAATTATAATATTTTATAAGTTTATGTCTCGTTATCATTCTCGTAAATATTAGTTTAGTTTTGGTTTTATTGAAGATTTTGTGTCCGGTCCGAGTTTAATATATTAAAGTCTTTTCGAGTTTAATATATTATACCGTCTCAAGTCTCAAAATGTTCAATGAATCCAATATCTAATATTGTAAGTCCGATAAAGATCCACATGTCCAAGTATAATAATCAAATCCTTATTCAAATTAAAGTTACAATTTCCATGTATAATCCGAAACGTATCAATTTTCACAATGCCACAGTCGCTATTTCGTTAGTAAGACATATCCTGACACCATGATTTATAACCAACATTCCTCAAATAAATTTTAATCAAATGTGCCCTTACTAATTTGATGGGCTAACAAACGCACCCAACATGGGCTGCTAAGCCCAAATATAACCAAATGCAACCTTTTTGATTGAAAATTTGCAAACACACTATGACATATTTGTTAGAACAAAGACGCACCATATTTGTTTTAAATTTAAATATGCCCTCTAAGCCGAACATAAACGTACCCTAACGGACTCGAACCAAGTTCCAACGTTATGACACCGAGGTTATAAACAAAGATCACATTAACCCATTATGCCAAGACCTCTCGGTCTCGGCTCGAACCCACTTACCGCAACAGCCACAAGGACACAGCCAACACTAATTCGGATTCAAATCCACATTTAACGTACCATTAATCTCAAAATACACGTACCACACCGAATCAACTAGACTCATTCCAAACACTCAATGTTTACTTTAAATCGAAACAACTCATCACTCAAATAAGCTCATAAGCTTGATATTAAATTTAAATAAGTCACAAGCCTCAAAATAAGCCATTCACAACCACGACCCACCCGGGTTAACACAACCCGAGACCACAACGAAACACACACCATTTTCAGTCGATTCTTACCACACAATAGTTCCAAAACAATGTTTTAAACCCATCTTTATAGTCACAAGAATTCATATATATCAAATGTTTTAGTCTCGTTTTTATAATGAATCCACGACAAACAACACAACAATCGATTATCAAAAAAAAATAAGTAACAATCGATCTTAAAGAAATATATATAAAAGAAAATGTATATCAAGTGTTTCTCGGTTTTACCATGACGAGAAAGAGACGGAGGAGAGGGAAAGGACGGCGGTGGCGGAGTGGTGACTGTCGTTGTTGTGGTGGCGCGTGGACTTGCAGTCACGAACCAAACAAACTCCCGAAAATAAATACCTTCGATCTACAAACTTGTGTTGCCGGAAAACTCACCGGAGAATCATAGTTACCGAGGAATGGAATAGGTGAGGGTGGGTTTCTTAGCGCGTGAAGTATGTGGGAATGATGAGAATGGTGAGAGGATTAAAATGGTGTTGGCGGTGTAGCATGGTGAGCGGCGGTGTGATGGTGGGGGCCGGATTTGATGACCGGAAAATTTTAGAGAGAGAGTGAGGTGAGAGGAAGTCAGGATAAGAATAGGATTGGGTTAGTTTTATAGAAAAAAATTTATACACGTTGCTTCAAAACAATCATTGGTACCTACTGTTTGTGAGCAGTAATTGGAGAGGTGGCAATGTTTTGCTGGCAAAGAAAAATATCTTGGATATTTCACAAGGTTGGCTTATCTCTAGTGTCGGCATGTATTTTAAGTATGTGCCAAAGTGAGCTGTAATCGTGGGTTTTAATAAAACGAATAAACATGGGGTAAGAGTAGTTAGCATTTTTAATTTCACAAGAGTAGTAATATGTATAATAGTTAAGTTGTGTATTGTGTTTAAAAAGGAAGTGTGTGGTAGAGATGGTGAGTTAGGTATCTTATAGAAGAAATATATAACACGTTTTCATTGACTATAGAAGTTTTTGAATCAATCATTGGGGTTATTGTGGTTTGATGGACAGCTATGCGTATTTTGAACAATTATTGATGTTATATGGACAGTTATGCATATTTTACCGACATCAAAATATTGTATAGAAGATATTTGTAGGTAGGTAGTAGGTTGGGTTGTAGGCTTAATTAAATGGGGTTTGTGTAATGAAATATGTTTTGCATAAATGAATGTATTTAATGAAATATAAATGTGATTAAAGTATCAAGTTATAGGTTTAGTAGTTTTAACTATAATGTGTAATTTGTGTAACATAAATTTAGTGTGGATGGAGTTTTGTGAAACACTGAGTTTTCAAGGTACGTGTCGCTATTTAATATATGTTGTCAAAACGTAATGGGGTAATAATAAAAGAAAAGTTTAAATTTTCCCGTAAAAATGGGTGTTGTTAAATGGTAACTCGAGGTTATTATTAATTAACAAGGATTATTACGATGGATTTTCGTGGGATCTTACAGTATCTACCCCTAAATTTTGAACTTCGTCCCGAAGTTCAGTCTGCGATAGGTGTTGAAAAATGTGATGTTCTGAGGTGAGAGATTATGGAGAATGTTGTCGAGAGATTTCTATCCGAAAATAGAGGAAACGAGATCTAATTAGATTTACTCATGCTATATGGAATAAATTCGAATGTTTGGTTAATTAATAAACCTAAAGGTTTAGAATAATGAGAACAACGGTCAGGAACTGTAGAAATTTAACGGTTAGTGAACAGTGTATACTACCAATCATGTATTTGATAAACAGGTAAAGTATTTCTACCAGTAAGTAAATAGAGTTTCCCAGCAAAGGCGTTATAAATCCACTCAGTTCCAAGCCCGTCCCATTCCAGGCTTGCAACCTGTGTGTTTACAACCCATTGCTAACATAGTCTCGAACAAGTATAAATGTGTATAGAAATACGTATTATAAAATGATTTGCACTAAGACTAGAACTAGAACATATATAGATGTATATAAAAATACGTATCACAGTATAAATAGGTCAAGTACTGATGCATTTCATAATTATGCTAGCAATTGTGTACGTTATTCTTGTGGTTATCTACTTGAGGTACACTCCGGACGAAGACTCTCAATATTTGGTCGTGATTTTAATGTTTGTCATTCCGTTGGTGATTGTAGCCCTTATCGCGGATATGGCGTATGGAAAATAGGTAGTAGGAAGGTTGGAATAAGTAGTTGTAACTTTAGTATTATCGTTGCTAGTTATGCACTAATTTCCGTGTATTCTAATAAGATTTCTTGCTAATTGCGCTTTTCATAAGTCTTTATGAATTCTTAGGTTTCTAATGCTTGTACTTTTGTCAATCTCTTATCATAAGAATGGTGGATAATATGTGCAGGTATTTATTTGTGGTTGATCAAAAGTGACGTTTGCTTTGTCTCAAGATTTTGCTTTTGGATGGAAGTTGTTATTAGGAAATCTGAAGGATAACTGTTTCATTCATGACATGATTCTTCCTAAATTAGACATAGTTGATCAGGCTATGTATAATTTGGGACCAAATAATGTAATGCTTGGCTCAGTCACCGTGATATTTATGCTTTTTCAAGAAGTTTAGATGGTTCAATTATAATGGTTCCGTCACAAAGTCGGACACCCTCTGATTATCTTCAAAAGGATTAAGAAGTTTTTGTTCATATTCTGAGGATAAGTCAGGAATTTCTAGAGTGAATATAGGATATCCTTGGTACAAACTTAGGTTTTGGGTGAGAATTTCTTACAATGTGGTGATAATCTATTGTTTGGTCAGAAATGGTGTTCAATTAAACTTCCAAAATGATATCAGGGTATTGTTACATAACGACTATAAATAGGGAGAATAGAATAGAGATTGAAATAATGGGGATTATGATTATCTCGGGGATATTACAAGGTAGAGTCTTCATACGGTAGAAAGATAGTTGTTGTACTTAGGTCACATCCATCGTACCTAAGGTAAAGTATATAAGGAAATACAACTTAAAAAGTTTTAAACTAGGGTTTACTTATCCACAATAGGGATTTATCTTCTGCTTAAACTTGGGTGTTATCTTCTGGCATTGTTAAGTTTTCCAAAGAGTTTCCATTCTCTTTCACTGGTCTTTTTGTCCTAAGTGGTACTCTGGGTTGGGCGCTGATTCTGGTAGTATTTCGCTTAACTTTTGATCTAGAAACCCTTGGGTAGTGGTCTGGGTAGGTTTAGCTATTTCTTCTGGACCTTTAAGGTGAGTTGGTTTACAATTCGTGAAACTTTCATCGATATGCTTGTGAGTCGCGGTCGTTTTCTTTTCTCTGGTTGTCCTATTATTGTTACTCGGATGAGCAACTGTAGTCGCTTCGAGTGCCACGGCACGATGTTGGTTATTAAATTTTTGGAAAATTCTAGGAGTCAAGGTTGTGGTTGGTGCTAGTGGAGTATTTGTAATGTTTATGTTGGTCATATTCTATCAATATCCCAAGAAACACGGATTTAAATCCACCTAATGGCCATGTCAGTATAATTCGAGTAACAAGATATTTGTGTATTAGTCTTAATAATGTGGTCACAATGTGAGACTTTAACCAGTTGTGAACCCTAAGTCATGATGTGTCTGGGTAATATGGTAGATAAATGTTCAATTCTTGGTATGGGATTGCTAAGGAACAAACTGTTTCATCTACAAAAGCCGAAGTTCAGAAATTTTCTCTTTATTCATCAAGTTTTCTTCCGAAATTTTGTCTTAGAGAATTTTATGGTCGTAGCCTAGTTATGGCAGGTATAAAGAATCTTAACAATCGTAGGTAGTATTGTGGTAGGTTTGAGTATAATTACTGTAAACATCATAATATTAATAACTTGATCGATTGTTTTTACAAAATCAACGATACAAGGTCTTTTATTAATATTCCATGCAGCAGGTTAATAAATCTCTGTTTTTCTCATTGTAAGGATTGTCATGTGGGATTGTTTCTCAATATTTCTGACTGATACCTTGTCAGTCCGTCCTGAAAGTCCATCTTGTAGAATAAAAGGTTTGATAGGGTGTCGTTGATCATAAGTGGTGTTTTGTCAATAATGTTCTGGAGTGTATTAATCTGTTCTTTATGACGCTCCAGTCGCGTCATGTTGGTGGGAGGAGTAGGTGTGTGGGTAACTGTTGTCCTAAAGTTCTATCCAGTCTTGAGGATTCGGGCTGAAAGAGTGAAAACAGGTGGGAAATAGTAATTACGAGGGAGACCTGAGAGGGTAAATTATTTCTAGGAGTCGACTCCCGTTGGTGGGGTGTAAACAGGTAAGTCCAGGTGAGTGGTCTTATTGAGTAGTCGGGTCCGACCGATGGTGAAGGGAATGATGATAATAGTGGTGGTAAGGTGTGGTGACGTTATCCTGATCATGTCTAGGGGTGAAATAAGGTGAAAATGGTAGTATAATTGGTACTAAACATAGGTATATCTTCTTAATAAGTCCATTGAGGTAGCTCCAATTTAGTGTCATAAAAGGTTCGAGTTCGTAAGGTACTAAAATCCTAACTTTTCTGTGTCGAGTTTCCGGGGCATATGGGTGTGGTAGTTTAGTTAAAGGAGAATTTGGCTCAATCTCTTTTCAAATCGTTTCTTAGTGTGTATTCTGTCTAACCTCGAATGTTGTTGGACAACCAATCAACTCTTCAATGGATAAGATTCAGTAGTTCCTCTAATTTTCTGACGTAAGGGTGAGTGAATTGGTGATAATGAAAGTGGTATGTGAGTAAGTTCCGTATTAGTCTGGGGTTGGGATATTAGTACATAGGGATTTTTTAGCATCCGTAGTGATATGATAACAAGGTGATGTATGAGTAGTATGAAGGGTAGCCTTGGTAATATTAACAGGTTTGGAAGACATGGTACTGAAGTAGCCGAAATTAATAATTATAAGTATTTTGTACGTTAAGAGCGTAACGGTAAGTGTGAAATAATACAGTGTGTAATGTGTGAAGAGTAATTATCAAGCATGTAAAGATTAGTGCAACATAATCTTAATAGGTAATGTATTGAGCACGGTAGTCTGCAGACACGGAGGGTGTAAAATGGTATGGTGTAAAATCATTCATTTTGAAAGTGTGGTTATAGTTCAATGTTTTAAAATGTTTGATTCTCTATAACCATAGGCTCTGATACCAAAACTGTAACACCCCCAAATTTGGTTTGTGGCAGCGGAAAAGTAAGTAGGGTATTACGGTGAGGATCGAAGTTAAAATTCCAGAAAACGGCCCGGAAGGGGCGTTTTGAAAGTTATATGTCATTCAAAATAATAGCTTTGATACAAAGTGAATTATTTGATTTGAAAATCCCATAAAAGAATGTGATGATTTGGAAGGAATGACATATTTGATTTTACACCATTTAAGTTATCAGAGTAAAAGATGCCCGCTCCGTGTCTTGTCCTGTTCCATTAATTACCTGAGATAAACATGCTTAAAACGTCAACACAATGGTTGGTGAGTTCGTGGAGTTTATAGAAAGTAATCTTCTTTCAATGAGTTTAAGAGGTATATAGCGATTGTTGAAATAAATAATAGTCCTTTATGAAATCAGTAACAAGACGAGTTGAATTAACTTTCTTTAAATAAGTGTTAAGAGATGTGCAGTGACAGTCGAAATAAATATTAATTCTTCTTGGATTAATTAACAAGTTGTGTTGAAATAAAATCCACGAGTAATTCATGTATGATCTCAAGCGATCATAAGTTTCAAGTTATAAGTTAAGATGAGCTACGTTGTTATACGCTCGAAATGATATGATGGATCAACTTTTAGCAGTAACGATATACTAAGCAATTTTTAGTTGTCTCTAATAGAATTCTCAATTATATCACATATGATAACAGTTAAAGTTCAAGTACGGGATTCATAATCATAACACATAGTGAAATAATAGTCTAAAGTCTGAAATCTATCAGTGAAAAGTGGTGGTCTTCTAATACAGCTGTATCCTAGGATATATATGAAACATTCATATATTCATAAAGTTATATTGCCCTAAGCCTCATGACACGCAAAACGTTAACAGAGTACCGTAAAACGGAGTGTTCACCAAATTAATGACGAAAGTTTATGCCCTCGTGTAATAGGTGATTTGCCACTTCCTATTTTTCTCAAATATAGCGCATCGCGACTAATACGACTAGCGATTAAGCATTCCGTCACAGTATTAGTGGGATAGGTTGTCAGTCCTCCAACAGGTTTCGAAGCTGTTGCTATATTCGCGCTCACCGCAGTGATTAATGGCTCATGATAAAGGGTCTTTTTGGCAATAAAGTGTGCTTAGGCAATATAGGTCTAAAGGTTCATAAAATACACGTATTCTGATCTTGGCAATTATTTCCAGTGGAATATAGAAATATTATAATAAGTAACAGTTCATTCATTTGTCACATGAATGCATACAGTAATCCTCAGTATCATGTTACATCAAGTAGTTCAGAGATGTTATGTTTCCAGTTCCGTGTTTAAGCTAAGCAGACAATTTGCACATATATTGAGCATGTATTCTTTTCAAGCATGATTTCAATAGGTAAAGCATAATTGATAATTTTCAAGTAAAACATAAGAGATTTCAAGTAATATAAAACAGTTAAAGCATGTATCTCCCCCCAAAAGAGTTATTAAGAACAAGTGTGAAAAGTAGGGGCCACGACTCACCTTAGCCACAGCAAAGCAAAGATCACACTGACACGACTGGCATCTAGAGCATATCACAACGGTCTCAAAACATATAGCATGATGATACACAACGGTCTAGGATCGGCACAACCTAGTACGTATACAGTTATCTTAAAACACGTCTCGCACAATAATAAAGCCTATAAAAGACAATGTGTCGTAGTTTTCGTGGATTACTCGGTTTTCAAAACTTATCAAAAGCTTAGTTTAAATGTTTCGTGTGGTGTGGTAAGATAACCTAGACTCGACGTTCAACTCACGCCAAAAAGAAGGGACATCAACAAACTCGAGAGACTACTGACGAGAACTCAAACCAAGGAAAACAAGCCTAGCAGTTAATCGACAAACAACCATCTCAAATAAAATAACTCAGTTTGTAAGTTTCGACATCTACCCCGTTATCCCTAAATAACTTGTAAAACATAATCGTTTTATAATAAAAATGAGTTTAACTAATAAAATTAGTTTTCTCAAATCGTTGAGACTTGGATTAACCAAATCTGAAATTATAATATTTTATAAGTTTATGTCTCGTTATCATTCTCGTAAATATTAGTTTAGTTTTGGTTTTATTGAAGATTTTGTGTCCGGTCTGAGTTTAATATATTAAAGTCTTTTCGAGTTTAATATATTATACCGTCTCAAGTCTCAAAATGTTCAATGAATCCAATATCTAATATTGTAAGTCCGATAAAGATCCACATGTCCAAGTATAATAATCAAATCCTTATTCAAATTAAAGTTACAATTTCCATGTATAATCCGAAACGTATCAATTTTCACAATGCCACAGTCGCTATTTCGTTAGTAAGACATATCCTGACACCATGATTTATAACCAACATTCCTCAAATAAATTTTAATCAAATGTGCCCTTACTAATTTGATGGGCTAACAAACGCACCCCACATGGGCTGCTAAGCCCAAATATAACCAAATGCAACCTTTTTGATTGAAAATTTGCAAACACACTATGACATATTTGTTAGAACAAAGACGCACCATATTTGTTTTAAATTTAAATATGCCCTCTAAGCCGAACATAAACGTACCCTAACGGACTCGAACCAAGTTCCAACGTTATGACACCGAGGTTATAAACAAAGATCACATTAACCCATTATGCCAAGACCTCTCGGTCTCGGCTCGAACCCACTTACCGCAACAGCCACAAGGACACAACCAACACTAATTCGGATTCAAATCCATATTTAACGTACCATTAATCTCAAAATACACGTACCACACCGAATCAACTAGACTCATTCCAAACACTCAATGTTTACTTTAAATCGAAACAACTCATCACTCAAATAAGCTCATAAGCTTGATATTAAATTTAAATAAGTCACAAGCCTCAAAATAAGCCATTCACAACCACGACCCACCCGGGTCAACACAACCCGAGACCACAACGAAACACACACCATTTTCAGTCGATTCTTACCACACAATAGTTCCAAAACAATGTTTTAAACCCATCTTTATAGTCACAAGAATTCATATATATCAAATGTTTTAGTCTCGTTTTTATAATGAATCCACGACAAACAACACAACAATCGATTATCAAAAAAAAATAAGTAACAATCGATCTTAAAGAAATATATATAAAAGAAAATGTATATCAAGTGTTTCTCGGTTTTACCATGACGAGAAAGAGACGGAGGAGAGGGAAAGGACGGCGGTGGCGGAGTGGTGACTGTCGTTGTTGTGGTGGCGCGTGGACTTGCAGTCACGAACCAAACAAACTCCCGAAAATAAATACCTTCGATCTACAAACTTGTGTTGCCGGAAAACTCGCCGGAGAATCATAGTTACCGAGGAATGGAATAGGTGAGGGTGGGTTTCTTAGCGCGTGAAGTATGTGGGAATGATGAGAATGGTGAGAGGATTAAAATGGTGTTGGCGGTGTAGCATGGTGAGCGGCGGTGTGATGGTGGGGGCCGGATTTGATGACCGGAAAATTTAGAGAGAGAGTGAGGTGAGAGGAAGTCAGGATAAGAATAGGATTGGGTTAGTTTTATAGAAAAAAATTTATACACGTTGCTTCAAAACAATCATTGGTACCTACTGTTTGTGAGCAGTAATTGGAGAGGTGGCAATGTTTTGCTGGCAAAGAAAAATATCTTGGATATTTCACAAGGTTGGCTTATCTCTAGTGTCGGCATGTATTTTAAGTATGTGCCAAAGTGAGCTGTAATCGTGGGTTTTAATAAAACGAATAAACATGGGGTAAGAGTAGTTAGCATTTTTAATTTCACAAGAGTAGTAATATGTATAATAGTTAAGTTGTGTATTGTGTTTAAAAAGGAAGTGTGTGGTAGAGATGGTGAGTTAGGTATCTTATAGAAGAAATATATAACACGTTTTCATTGACTATAGAAGTTTTTGAATCAATCATTGGGGTTATTGTGGTTTGATGGACAGCTATGCGTATTTTGAACAATTATTGATGTTATATGGACAGTTATGCATATTTTACCGACATCAAAATATTGTATAGAAGATATTTGTAGGTAGGTAGTAGGTTGGGTTGTAGGCTTAATTAAATGGGGTTTGTGTAATGAAATATGTTTTGCATAAATGAATGTATTTAATGAAATATAAATGTGATTAAAGTATCAAGTTATAGGTTTAGTAGTTTTAACTATAATGTGTAATTTGTGTAACATAAATTTAGTGTGGATGGAGTTTTGTGAAACACTGAGTTTTCAAGGTACGTGTCGCTATTTAATATATGTTGTCAAAACGTAATGGGGTAATAATAAAAGAAAAGTTTAAATTTTCCCGTAAAAATGGGTGTTGTTAAATGGTAACTCGAGGTTATTATTAATTAACAAGGATTATTACGATGGATTTTCGTGGGATCTTACAGTATCTACCCCTAAATTTTGAACTTCGTCCCGAAGTTCAGTCTGCGATAGGTGTTGAAAAATGTGATGTTCTGAGGTGAGAGATTATGGAGAATGTTGTCGAGAGATTTCTATCCGAAAATAGAGGAAACGAGATCTAATTAGATTTACTCATGCTATATGGAATAAATTCGAATGTTTGGTTAATTAATAAACCTAAAGGTTTAGAATAATGAGAACAACGGTCAGGAACTGTAGAAATTTAACGGTTAGTGAACAGTGTATACTACCAATCATGTATTTGATAAACAGGTAAAGTATTTCTACCAGTAAGTAAATAGAGTTTCCCAGCAAAGGTTATTATTAATTAACAAGGATTATTACGATGGATTTTCGTGGGATCTTACATAAGATTAGTGAGAATCCTGTTAAATTTGTTAAGGCAGAAGATGCTTTTGTGAGTGCTAGTGATAAATCTCTTTCTGAGGAAAAGATGTCCTCTGATAGGAACTCAGATGCTCCAACTATTGAGGAGTGGACATCTGATGATGAGAATGTAGAGGTTAAGGAAAAACCTAATGCTGTTAAGGTAGAAGTTAAACATGCTCCTAAAGTGGTTAAGACTGAAAACATAAAACCAGTTAGGAAAAATGTTAGATATGCTGAGATGTATAGGACTAAGAACAGATCATCAAGTTCTGAGAGTAGTCATAGTAATTGGAATCATTCAAAATCTAAGAAAATGGATGATAGGTTTGCTATGATTAGAAAAGTATGTTTTGTCTGTGGAAGTTTTGAGCATATGGCTACTTATTGTGATTCTAACCCATGGAAAAAGAGGGTTACTGGGAATGCTAGGGTGAACAGGAATAACAATGCTAGGGTAACTCAAAATGGTCCAACCAGATTGACAAACCCTAATGCAAATCATAAGATGTCACCTAAGGCTGTTATGTTAAAGACTGGCATCAAAACAGTTTCAACTGCTAGTCAAAATCAGTGGTTTAATAACAAGCAAACTGTTTCTAGTGCAAAACAATTTTCAAATCATGCACAAACAGTTAAAAGTCATTTTTATCAGAAAACAGCAATGGCTAATCAGAAATGGGTGCCTAAAGTTATACAAGCAGTTCCAACTGCTAGGTTAGCAGTTCAAACTGCTAGGCACTTAAATGTTAAGGGAAAATGGGGCAATGCTGTCAAGGCCTCAGCACATTGGGATAAACATCTTAACAAACCCAATGGTGCATCAAAGACCTCAAACAAGTTTTCTTATCTTGATGCACAAGGCAGATCCAAACCAGTGATGGTTTGGATCCCCAAAAGAAACTAACACCTTTATTTTGTGTGCAGGTGATATGTGTCTAAATACACATATATTTTACATTGTTTAAACCCACAAAAACGACCAAAAGCACACAAATAACCATATAAATGTTACAAATATCATTGAAATGTGTTTTTGTGTATTTCAAATGCAAATGGATTGAAAACAATTGAAAAACAATCAATGTTTGCATAATTGGCAAAACTAGTCCCTCGAGTTTCAAAATTGACATAAAACACCCCTGGATATTTAAAAATTGGAAAATTAACATTCAGGGTCCTTTGGTAAATGAAACTAGGCAAGAATACCCTTGGATCATAAGTTTGGAAAATTGGCAAATCAGGTCCCTCAACTTTGAAACCTGACACATTTGGTCCCTGGGAATTTTTAATTTTGGAAATTATCAGATATTGGTCCTTGGGTTATCAAACTATGGCATGATTGGTCCCTATGAATACTTTGGATAAATTACAAATCAGACCCTAAACTTTTCGGTTTATACACTTTTGGTCCTTGTGATTTATGTTACTAAAACCAAATGGATCCAATCTATTATCCTAACCCAAAACTACACCCAACCCATTAAACAATAAAACCCAACACCCATTATCCTAAACTGCTAACCCAAGCCCAATCATAAAACCCAAACCCGACCCAATCCAACTTTATTAATAAAACCGGGTCAAACCCAGTCAAACCCACTCCTTCTGTTCATCTCCCTCCCAACTCCCTGATACACAAAACCAGGTGGTTTTTGCCACCTCTCCACCTCTACCTCACCTTCCCAGCTCATAACCTACTCCCCTACTTGCCTCCTCCACTAACATAACCTTCCAATTTTCTTTAATTGCTCCAAACTGCTCTATAGACTTTTGGCGCCAAAAGGTGAATTTGATGGCTAGGATCAATTGCAGTAATCCAATGGCTCAGAAGTGGTGGGATAGATTCATAGAACACAATGGAACCCAAAATATCTATATATGAAGGCAATGGAGCAGAGAAAAAAGGTGTGTAGTTTAGTAGTGTAATTTAGCATGTCGACTTAGTGTAATTTTCCTTTCCAGTTGTTAAATTCAGTTTAAACAGGTTGTAATCAATGTTTTTAGTGTAATATTAAGTTTCTTTAACATTAATTCCTAGTTATCTTTACATAATTCACAATTTGCAATTTTCACTTGAAAATCTCATTTTAGCTTTGATGTTGTAAAAGTTGTTGTTTACTGGTTATTTGAGCTCACATAAGTCATTAATAAGCTTTTATAAGCTTCCTTAGCATTTTCAATCAGTTTCTAATCAAAAACTAAAAAATACCAAAAATACTAAATAAATAGCAAGAAAATCAAGGATCAGTGAAGAAGATGAAAGAAGCAATGGAGCAGGGTATGTCATGGATGGCCCTGGGTTAGTTGCTTCTTGGGAAGCCATAGGAAGTGTTCTTTGGCCTTGGTTCTCAGTTATGTACTTGGAAGCTTTTGTAAGGCATTTTATGCATTTTTGCTTATTACTGTTCAAGTACTTATTAGCTACTTATCTTTGTGCTTTGATGCTTATTTGGCATATGTTAGTGAGTTTATTACTTTACATTGCCTGTTTGTTCACTAGAATCCTTTGTTGCTCAAATTTTCATTTTCACTGCCATTTTAGCATAACAGTAATTAATGGTGTTTGGTTGTTATCAGTGATGATTTTGTGCTCAAATAAGTTCATACCATCATAATATAACCTTAATAATCAGTTTCATGGTCTATTAACTTCATTTGCTTGAAAAATCACATTTTCAATCTTTTAAAGGGATGTTTGGAATAACCAGGTCAAACTAGTCAAATCTAGTAATTACTGTGCATTTACCATTTCTTCAACTTTGTTCCAGCTTAATTTGGCCATAATAATCTATTTTCAAGTCCAAATTAGCCATTTAGATAGATATAGTACTTTTGTTTCATCTATGGCAATTTTGTCCCTTAAAATGTCCAAATAAGCCAATTTAAGCCACAAGCTAATTAGCACCTCAACTTTGGCATTTTTGGGGCCCCTTTAGTCTATTTAGAAGAGTTGAAGTGGATTGTGCCCTCTGCACAACCTCTGCACACCTTTGCACACATAACAGTCAAGACAGACTGAAATTCTCAGTTTTTTTAGTTTTCATAGATCTTGAGTGATTTTTAATTCACTCATTACAAGGCCTCACAAGCTAATTTTCTGGAAAATTAAACTTACCCAGCTTGTCCCCAAGCTTGTATTTTTGTTTTGATTTTTAGCACTCATATAAGCTCTCAAATCAAGCTTGCAAAAAGGGCAATTCTGCCCTGTGCACCCTGCTGCACAGCATCACCACCAACTGTCCCAACTTCTGTGGGTCCCACAGAGCTCCATAGTGGGTCCCACCTAGTGTTTCTTGGTCCATTGTATTCCCAACCTAGCTGGCTACACATTTCCACCAGAGTTTTGAGCTCAAGCTCTTTTGTGGGCCCCCTAGATCAGCTAAAAGTCTGTCCCATTTTCTGTGTGCAAACAAGAGTTCAAGTGCTTATCTTTGTACTTATTTGCTTATCAGTGTTACTCTCTTGTTGTTTCTTGCTTATTTCAGTCCACTTAGCTAGTTTAAACCATAATTCACCCCTGTGGACCCCACAGAAGCTTATTTCTAGCAAAAGTCAACAAAAGTCAACTGTTTAGCATTTGTGTGTCCATTTTGCTTCTTTTTAAGCTTAGGAAAAGTTGTTTTCACAAAAGTTCTTAGTTTTTAGGTATAAAATAGATTTGTAAAAGAAAAACTAAGAAAATCAAAATATAAAAAAAGTGATAGCTTCTATTTAAGCCATTTGGCTTATTTTTCTGCTTTTTCATTAAGCACTTCTCATTATTATATTTTTCTTAGGTTCCTGTACTTAAATAATATTTATAGAAAAAGTTTCAGATTTTTCTTTGTTTATTTAGTATTTATTATAATTTAAATTAGTTTAAATAATTATTAATAAGTAATTAATTAATAATAATTAGATAAAAAGTGTAAAAAAATATATTTTCAGTTTTAAAATTTGTTTTATAATATTTTAGATTTATCTAAGTCATAATTTCATTTTTCTAGGTTTATTTCTTATTTTCTCACTTTTTAGGTTATTATTTAATAGTTAAAAATAGTTTTTAATTTATAATAATTAAATAAATAGTTATAAAAATAATTTTAATTTTCCAATAATTTTATTTTATTATTAGGATTGTAAAAATATAATTTTCATATCCGTAGGCCTTTTATTTATCAAATCTCACTTTTTATTTCGTACGTTTACGTAAATTTAAATTAAACGTACGCGTTTTTAAGTTTTAAACGTTTCTAAGTATTTTCCTTTCACGTACATATTCTTATAGCTTGTTTAAGCTATTTTCTTTTATTCCTTAGTGTAAATCACTCAAAACCCTTTTCCGTTCAATATTCACCCGATCACAAATTCGTTTTATTTCAGTTTACACACCTCGTTGGGACTTAACGACCCGGGGATACACTATACTCCTTTGGTAAATTGTATTGTGCCCTCAAGTGATTGACTTTTATTGACCATTTACCTGGTTAATTTGAGTTGACCGTTTGGGGCCGATCAGCAAGAACATCCCTCAAATGACAAAGAAGATAGAGGATTTTCAGACAGTGGATGTTCAAGGCACATGACAGGCAACAAGTCATATCTTTCAGACTTTATTGCTCTGGATGGAGGACCAGTTGTCTTTGGTGGTGGTGTTGGAGGAAGAATTACTGGTAAAGGGGTAATTAAAACTGGTAACCTTGATTTTGAGAATGTGTATTATGTACCAGAACTTAAGTACAATCTTTTCAGTGTATCACAAATTTGTGATAAATAGAACAAAGTTTTATTTATTGATACTGATTGTCTTATACTTTCCCCTGATTTCAAGCTACCTGATGAAAGTCTAGTATTGCTTAAAATCCCAAGAAAGGATAATACATACAGTGTTGAGATGAATAAACTAGTTCCTAAGGTTGGACTTACTTGTCTTGTTGCAAAAGCCACATTGGAAGAATCAATGTTATGGCACAGGAGGCTTGGTCATGTTAATTTTAAAACCATTAACAAAATTGCTAAACATTGATTGGTAAGAGGTTTGCCAAACAAAATTTTTCTCAATGACCAAACTTGTGTTTCTTGCCTTAAGGGTAAGCAACACAGAGCCTCATGTAAGCCAAAGACCCAGAACTCTATTTCTCAAGCTTTGTATATGTTGCATATGGACTTGTTTGGTCCTACCTCTGTGAATAGCTTGAATTTTAAGAGATACTGCCTTGTTGTCACTGATGATTATAGTAGGTTTTCTTGGGTATTCTTTATGAAAACTAAGGATGAGACAAGTGAAATACTTAAGACCCTTATTGTTGAGGTAGAAAACCTAGTTGATAAGAAAGTTAAAGTAATCAGATGTGATAATGGGACTGAATTTAAGAATAGAGTGATGGATGACTTTTGCAGAGAAAAAGGTATTAAGAGGGAGTTTAGTGTAGCTAGAACCCCACAGCAAAATGGTGTAGCTGAGAGAAAGAATAGGACTCTTATAGAGGCTGCTAGGATAATGTTAGCTGACTCTAAGCTACCAATTTCATTTTGGGCTGAAGCAGTTAGCACTGCTTGTTATGTGTTGAATAGGGTTTTAGTTGTACAACCTCACAATAAGAATCCTTATGAGTTACTTATAGGTAGAACCCCTGCTTTAAGCTTCATGAGACCTTTTGGTTGTCATGTTACTATCCTTAATACCAAAGACCAACAAGGAAAGTTTGATGAGAAATCTGAGGAAGGTTTCTTTGTTGGTTATTCTCTGCACAGTAAGGCTTTTAGGGTGTACAATACAAGCACCAAGCAAGTAGAAGAAAATCTGCACATAGAATTTTTGGAGAATAAACCAAATGTTGCAGGTGTAGGTCCAGATTGGATCTTTGATATTGACAGTCTTTCAGATTCCATGAATTATGTGCCTGTTACAGGTACAAATACTAACAGTAATGCAGGTTCAGAAGAGGAAGATGATGATTGCATCTTCATACCTGTCATGGAAGAAAGTTCTGTGAATGAGTCTTCTACAAAGAAAGATGATATTCCTTCATCAAGTGGTGTAGACAAAGAGAAAGATGCTGCTGAAACAAGTGGTTAGAATGGTAAAGAAGCTGAAATTCCAACGAGCAGTTCCAATGGAGTTAGCACTGCTCAACCTCAAGTTCCAACGGCTGAGCAAAATATTGAGACTGCTGGACCAAGTCAACCTCATTTACCAGTTGATACTGCTGAGTTTGATTTCTTTGGAGATGGTCTGCAAAACATGCCTACTAGCTATGCAGTTCCTTCTACTCCCCAAACCATTGTGCATAGGAATCATCCACTTACCAATGTCATAGGAGATGTACAATCTGGAGTCAAGACCAGAAGGCAAATTCAAGACCCAGATCATCATGGATTTCTCAGTATGGTGTATAAAGAGAAACATCATGAAGATGAGAATGAGTGTATGTTTGTATGTTTTCTATCTCAGGTTGAACCCAAGAATGAGTTAAAGGCTTTAGATTCTGATGAAGCGAAAAGTGTACCGCTTTTAGGGGGTCATTTAAGCCCTAAATCGTATTTATTTGATCAAATATTGCCCTAAATCGTTCCTTTTGTCATTTTAGGTACTTTGGAGAAGAAATCTGGAAAAGGAAGCATTTTGGACGTTTTTGGAGCATAAAAGTGAAGAAAACGACAAAGTCTCCAAAGCTGCTGGAAAAGTACACGTGACGGCGTCAAGGATTGCTCCTGACGACGTCACGGCTTGGCAAAAGAGGTGGATATGACAAATACACGTGACGCGCCAGAAAGTTTTACAATGGAAGTCTGACGGCGTCACCCTTTAAGGTGATCAAGGCCGTCACGGTTTAAGTTAAAGAGAGACGGCGTCAAGCACAATTGTGACGGTGTCAACTCTTGACGCGCCAGAGTGGATTTTGGAGGATTAAAGAGGGACGGCGTCAGGAAGACCATCCGGGAACCCTAGCCGCGGCGAGGTGACGGCGTCACCTCCTACAACGTGACGCCGTCAGCCCCTAAATTCTATATATAGTTTTGCAATTTTTAGTCATTAGTGTGCAACTTTGTGAGGAGAAACCCTAAGACGAATTTTCTGCCATTTTTAAGGGTTTTATACCCTTGGATCTCCCATGTTTAATTGAAGATAAGTAATCAATTAATCATTCAATATGTCTATGTGTTGTTTGATTATATCTTGTTCTTGTCTTTTAATTAACATGCTAGGCTAGATTTATCTTGTGTTTGCTTAGATCTAATGAAACCTAACTATTGATTATTGGTTGTTGGTGTGTTATTAATTGTATTGGATGATTGTTTATTGATGTTAGGCTTAAGAAAACTGGCTAACCTCCTATACGGTAACTTGCTTGAACGTCTTAAGAAACATGAACCAATGCGTACTAAGGTTTTTCTGGTTGTATTTAATGCATGAGCGAATTCTAGTGATCCCATGTTAGGAGCTTCTTAGCCGGCTCGACATAGGAGTGAAGTAGGAGCTTGTAGAGTTGGGGAAGTACGTACGCCACCCCACGATTGGTATTAAGGAATACACCCGTCATCCACGCAATTAATACACACTAACCAACCGGTAAAAGTTAGTTAGGGAGTAAGGAAATCTAAGTAAACACATTTCTCTCCATATAAGTTCCACAACCTTTTCATTTTCAGTTATTTTATTTTATTTGCAATTGTAGTTATTTGGGTTAGTTGACTAGCAACTAATTCCGCCCACTCCTTCAAACCCGAGATTTTACTTGCTTTCATAAAAATATAAAAATACAAAAAGAATCTTCCCTCACCCTTAGACCTATTAGAGTAGTTTTTCAATCCTAACGACACTATTCCCCTAGAGAACGATCAATCCCCCGGTACTTGCCACTTCACTATACTACATCGGTCAGGTACACTGCCTGGTGGGGATTGCAAGCCTCTTGAGATCCCTCGAGAGGTAAAACCTGTTGTAAGGTCGCAAAACCACGCATCAAGTTTTTGGCGCCGCTGCTGGGGAGTAGTTATTGCTTAGGTTGAAATTTTATTTTTATTAGGTCTACTCACAAGATTCCTATCAAGTGAGATTTTTTCTTTTTATTTTGTAGCTTTCTCGTAGTCTATCTTTTCTTTGTGATTTTGTTTGTAATTTGCTTCAAATGGACTTTTCACTTAGACTTCTAAGATTGCAAGATATGGTTGAGTGGCTAGAACACCAAGGAGTTCAAAATACCTCATTTAGAGACACCTATGAATCATATGAGCCTTCACCAAGGATAGATTCTTATGAACAACCTTCATGTTTAGGATCTCATCTTAGTGAGGCCAATAGGAAAAACGACCTAGTTTGCCAAGGAATTGTGGATAGAGCCGAAGCAATAAACCATAAGTTGGATGAAGCGCTAGGTTTGTTATCATCACTACCTAAGAAAACAATTGATGAGGATATAGGTGATCTTGACACGTGGAATGATGAGGTAAACACCATAAGCCCACAAAATACTCAACCATCATTTGAGGCACCCACACCGCCCGTGACTTACCCGGAAGAAGTAGAAGAGACTTTTGGAATCCCGATGGAGGTAGAACCCTTGGACCAAGCACAACTAGAGGATATAGGTTTGAACACTTTTAGCGATAACCTTACTCTTAGTTCTAGGGAATTTCCTAGTGTTGATGAGCCGGAACCTCAACCTTTACACAACTTTTCATCCTTAGATTTACATCTAGGAGACAAAAGAGGAACCGACCCACCCATAAACCAATATTATCCGGGTAGTTTTAGGATGAAGGAAGCCATTCACTCACCCCCTTCACCTCACGTGGCATATTTCCACCCTAAGGGTGTGTATCGCTACTTCCACCCGCACTTAATCCTAAGTGTAGGGAAAACCTCCCCTATTTCCGTTAAATAAGGGTAGAGTCAGGCTCGTGACTCGAACAAAAACAAGCGCTTCTTGGGAGGCAACCCAAGCTTTATTTGTTTGTTTGTTTGTTTGTTTGATTTTATTTGTTTCCGTATGCAAGTTTAATTGTTATTGTTTGTGCTCATGTTTCAAAGTAAATTGTGAAAATGCTTTATTTTGTTTTTAACTTCGTCTTAACTACATATAAAGGTATTTTGCAAAAGATAAGTGTAAGGGAATACAAATTTGTTTACAAGAACAAGATTGAACATGAATCACAACAATATTAAATTAACATACATATTAGTAATTGTTTGAGTCAAATGCTTGTATCGAGTCATAATGATGTTTTGCAGGAATTCCAGGAAGTAAGGTATAGGTTTTTCCAGAAATTTTCCGGAAACTTAACATGAGAATTCTGTCAGATCATTTCTGACGGCATCAGGCCTTACAACCTGACGGCGTCAGGTTTTAATTTTCTGAAATTTTTGAAAGTTTTGTTTTTCTACCGGAATCATAAAAAGTTTTTATTAAATCTCTAACTTATAAACTCCAGGAATCTGCAAAATAATCATTCCACAAGCATTATATCCTTATATAGATTTATCCCGCCGATGTTATGCAGGTTTTCGTGTTTGTTTTCTCAGGTTTAACAGGTTATTTTGGACAAGGAGATGTATGTGGAATCTAGCTTTTGGCGATGCATTAGTCTTGGAGCTTCTACTTTCTCTTGGAAGAAGATCTAACCATGTTACCTCTTTATCCACCAAACGAATCAGGGGTGTATTTGATTTCATTCTTTTACCTTATTCACTTTTACATCTTGTTATTTGAACATTGGGGACAATGTTCATCTTAAGTGTAAGGGGGGGTAAAGTACGATACTTTAGAGAATGCAATTACGCTTGATTTTTCGTTTGTTTAATGGTAGATGTGTAATAAAACTGAGAGAAATACCTGTTAAGGCAATTTTAGTGCCAAATTTAAATTTTTTTACAACATATAGGAGTGAAACTTTGATCTTAATGAGCGTCTCATGAATAGGAGTTATATGACTAGCACAAAACTGTACCACTAAAAAAATTTCCACCCCCAAATATGTGAGGTTCGCCCCTAGAATTGGTAGGAAAAGCATTTATGCTATGATGTGTGTACCGGTAGCACTTAGATTCTAGAACTTGCGTTAGGACCATTCCGAGGCCACAAGTGAGACTACATTCGTGTAGTTAGATTTACTACATGATAAGAGGAATTAGGATTAACCCATTGTTTTACACCTGTGTTTTTGTTATAATTACGTTGGCTACATTGGTCAAGTAATTCTCCCACACCCTTTGCGTTGTACTCATTTTTAGTACACGATACCCCTAGTACACCCCTCAGAGCCTATCTTTTCGTTTCTAACTTTAAGCATTTTACTTAAAGGAAGAATTTGTTACACCCCACTTAAATGTACACCCAAATCACCTTAGCCTACCTTGTATGCACTCATTTTTAGTACATTATTGTTACAACATTTGTTTAAACCCCAAGTTAATTAACTAATTGATTACATGGTTGCTAAGTCGAGTCATATCCTTGTACATATTGTTTTGGGACGATTGGGACTCATGGGTAAAGTACTAGTGTAATGGAGTAATGGGGAAGAACAACATTATTACCCCCATATGTGCTAAATATTTTAAAAGTACTTCAAGTGTTTCGATTATCTTAATTCGAGTCATTAGAATAGTTAATTGTAAAGTTATGGAAAAGTTCAAGTGTAAGGGGAATGCAACGCCCCTACGATGTATTATTTTGGATGGTAGGGCAAGAGTGTATGCAAAAAAAAAAAAAAAAAAAAAAAAAAAAAAAAAAAAAAAAAAAAAAAAATTCGAAAAAATTAAGAAAAATACAAAAAATGAGAAAAAGAAAAGTAGAAAAAAAACATACGGACTACCATCCCGTTTCATTTTATGTTTATTTTATGTTTTTGTTATTTTGTTTTTAGCTTAAGTCAAGTCTAGTCTTGGCTTAGCAACGCCATATTGTACTTGTAATCAACCAAGATCTTTAACTCGCCACCAGTAAAATATCCCTTATCCAACAAAACCGTGTTTATCATATCCCTACACCTAACGTTATAACCCGTTTAAAAGCCCTCTTTGATAGTTTATCTTAGGTGCTTACGCCTAGTGGAGGAGGTTTTTGACCCTTTCCCAAGCCTATGGTAATCTATTTGCTATGACAGGTAGTGAGAGATATTATCCATTTTCATTTATGAGATATACTTTTATGACACCTGAGAGATGTGAGTATCTAAACACTACTTGTGAGGTGCTAGTTTGTAATCTTCGTGCTTATTATGATTAAAGTGGAACGACTATTTGTTGTCATTACTTTTATATTAGCGTTAAATGACCCCTAACTTGTATTTTGATTAGAATAAAAGCGCATTTGCTTGAGGACAAGCAAATCTCAAGTGTAAGGGTATTTGATGAAGCGAAAAGTGTACGGCTTTTAGGGGGTCATTTAAGCCCTAAATCGTATTTATTTGATCAAATATTGCCCTAAATCGTTCCTTTTGTCATTTTAGGTACTTTGGAGAAGAAATCTGGAAAAGGAAGCATTTTGGACGTTTTTGGAGCATAAAAGTAAAGAAAACGACAAAGTCTCCAAAGCTGCTGGAAAAGTACACGTGACGGCGTCAAGGATTGCTCCTGACGGCGTCACGGCTTGGCAAAAGAGGTGGATATGACAAATACACGTGACGCGCCAGAAAGTTTTACAATGGAAGTCTGACGGTGTCACCCTTTAAGGTGATCAAGGCCGTCACGGTTTAAGTTAAAGAGAGACGGCGTCAAGCACAATTGTGACGGTGTCAACTCTTGACGCGCCAGAGTGGATTTTGGAGGATTAAAGAGGGACGGCGTCAGGAAGACCATCCGAGAACCCTAGCCGCGGCGAGGTGACGGCGTCACCTCCTACAACGTGACGCCGTCAGCCCCTAAATTCTATATATAGTTTTGCAATTTTTAGTCATTAGTGTGCAACTTTGTGAGGAGAAACCCCAAGACGAATTTTCTGCCATTTTTAAGGGTTTTATACCCTTGGATCTCCCATGTTTAATTGAAGACAAGTAATCAATTAATCATTCAATATGTCTATGTGTTGTTTGATTATATCTTGTTCTTGTCTTTTAATTAACATGCTAGGCTAGATTTATCTTGTGTTTGCTTAGATCTAATGAAACCTAACTATTGATTATTGGTTGTTGGTGTGTTATTAATTGTATTGGATGATTGTTTATTGATGTTAGGCTTAAGAAAACTGGCTAACCTCCTATACGGTAACTTGCTTGAACGTCTTAAGAAACATGAACCAATGCGTACTAAGGTTTTTCTGGTTGTATTTAATGCATGAGCGAATTCTAGTGATCCCATGTTAGGAGCTTCTTAGCCGGCTCGACATAGGAGTGAAGTAGGAGCTTGTAGAGTTGGGGAAGTACGTACGCCACCCCACGATTGGTATTAAGGAATACACCCGTCATCCACGCAATTAATACACACTAACCAACCGGTAAAAGATAGTTAGGGAGTAAGGAAATCTAAGTAAACACATTTCTCTCCATATAAGTTCCACAACCTTTTCATTTTCAGTTATTTTATTTTATTTGCAATTGTAGTTATTTGGGTTAGTTGGCTAGCAACTAATTCCGCCCACTCCGTCAAACCCGAGATTTTACTTGCTTTCATAAAAATATAAAAATACAAAAAGAATCTTCCCTCACCCTTAGACCTATTAGAGTAGTTTTTCAATCCTAACGACACTATTCCCCTAGAGAACGATCAATCCCCCGGTACTTGCCACTACACTATACTACATCGGTCAGGTACACTGCCTGGTGGGGATTGCAAGCCTCTTGAGATCCCTCGAGAGGTAAAACCTGTTGTAAGGTCGCAAAACCAAGCATCAGATTCATCAAGTTGGGTTGAAGCTATGCAAGAAGAGCTACTTCAATTCAAAATTCAAAATGTTTGGGTTCTGGTTGATCTACCAAAGGGAATGAGAGTGATTGGTACAAAGTGGGTATTCAGGAACAAGAAGGATGAGAGGGGCATTTTGATAAAGAACAAAGCAAGATTGGTTGCTTAAGGCTATACTCAGGAAGAGGGTATAGATTATGAGGAGGTCTTTGCTCCAGTTGCCAGGATTGAAGCAATAAGATTATTTCTTGCTTATGCTTCATTTATGGGATTTATGGTCTATCAAATGGATGTGAAAAGTGCATTTCTGTATGGCACTATTGATGAAGAGGTCTATGTTTCACAACCTCCAGGTTTTATAGACCCAGAGCATCCTGACAAGGTTTATAAGGTGGTGAAAGCTCTATATGGATTGCATCAGGCTCCAAGAGCTTGGTATGAAACTCTTGCTAAATATCTTCTGAAGAATGGGTTTCATAGAGGGAAAATTGATCAAACTCTTTTTTATTAAGAAGGACAAGGGTGATATTCTACTAGTACAAGTTTATGTAGATGACATCATTTTTGGTTCTACAAAGAAACAGATGTGTAAGGAGTTTGAAAAGCTGATGAAAGACCAATTTCAGATGAGTTCTATGGGAGAGCTTACCTTCTTTCTAGGTCTTCAAGTACAGCAAAAGCCAGAGCTTACCTTCTTTCTAGGTCTTCAAGTACAGCAAAAGCCAGATGGTATATTTATCTCTCAGGATAAATATGTTGGTGAAATTTTAAGAAAATTTCAATTCACAGATGCCAAGGTTGCTTGCACACCAATTGACAAGGAGACACATTTGTTATTAAAGGATCACAGTGGTGAAGATGTGGATGTGCACATGTATAGATCTATGATTGGGTCTCTGATGTATCTTACATCATCTAGGCCTGATATTATGTTTGTTGTGTGTGCCTGTGCAAGATTCCAAGTCAATCCTAAGGTGTCTCATCTCACAGTAGTAAAAAGGATCTTCAGATATCTTAAAGGACAGTCTAACTTGGGGCTGTGGTATCCCAAAGAGTCTGCATTTGATCTTGTTGCATTCTCTGATTCTGATTATGCTGGTGCTAGCATGGATAGAAAGTCTACAACAGGTGGTTGTCAATTCTTAGGTCGAAGATTAATCTCTTGGCAGTGTAAGAAGCAGACTATGGTGGCTATATCTACTACTGAAGCAGAATATGTGGCTGCTGCAAGTTGTTGTGCTCAAGTTTTATGGATTCAAAGCCAAATGCTTGATTATGGGTACAATTTCTTAAACACAATTATACATATAGACAATAACAGTACAATGTGTATCATTAAGAATCCAGTTCAACATTCAAAAACTAAGCATATTGAAATTAGACATCATTTTATAAGAGACTGTGCTGAAAAGAAGTTAATTCAAGTTGTTAAAATACATACTGATAACAACTTTGCTGATCTCTTAACAAAAGGTTTTGATGTAAGCAGATTTCAGTACTTGGTAACAGGTATTGGAATGCTTAATCCTTCAAAAGATTAATGTGTAAATGTTTTTGGATTGTGTACTGTTAATTGTGCTATTTGTATAGTTGAGACTGCTTGAATGTTGTTAAGACTGCTTGTGAATTTGTTAGTCAAATGGAATAACTGTTAAAAGAGAATATTATGTATTGTGTTTTCTTTGGTTTTGGACTAACATTTCAGGTTAAGAAAAGCTTTTTGCTTTGGATTGTGTTTTGAAAAGAATGGTGGTTTGGATTGTCAAGTGTGAATGCTTGTCACACAAAAAATGGTAATTGATTCACCATGTCCAATCAACATAAGAATCAACTAGTTCAGATCAAACGGTTTCTGGTAAAGACTACTCAAATCCGTTTATAGTTGACAGTTTACCAAAAACTGGTTGGTTATCAACTCACCAAATCTTAAGTGTGAAGAGTTGGCTAGTCCATAGCAAACGGCTATTGGTAAAGACAAGTCAAATCCGTTCATAGTTGATAGTTTGCTAAAAACTATAAGTGGACAAAACTGTTTTCGAATCCACAAATTAAAATTCAAAATTTGATTTTATCTCTGAAAACTTTTTGCTACACAGTCTGAACTGCTGGTGTAAACAGTCTGAACTGCTGCCTTCACCAGTTTGTACTGATTGTTCAAACCTTAGTTCCTACTAAGTTTATGCTCTGTGATACACCTCTCTCAGAAGGTAATACATCTGGAAGTGTTGAGAGCAGTTTGAAACTGAAACAACTGAATTGATGGTAAATTGTACAAATGGTCTTATTTGATGCTGAGCTTGGAAACTCATGTTTTAGTTCATCTGATGGTGAGGATTCTTCCAAACAGGGGAGGAATTAAAGTTTGTTCTTGTTGCTGTTAAAGATGATTGATCATTATGGAATTCAGGGGAGGAATTAAGAAGTCAGAGATGAATTATAATGAAGTGCTTAAATTTTATTCATTATAAAGGTGGATTCATTACAAAGCTTCATACGGTTACAAGGAAAAACCAACAGACATAACATACACTACCAACAAAACAAACAACCTACACAAACCAACAAAACAACCTGCACATCACAACTACTCAAGTTTTCCTTTTCCTTTTCCAGTGATATCCAGCATGATTTTGCTGCGGGCTCCTCTGCTACCCATGAGTTCAGACACCTGTTTGCAGGGAAGTGCAAGTATTACTGATCTTGGAGATGGAAATTGTTGCTTCTCAGGCTTCTTCTTTGGAACAAAGTTTTTCTTCTTTGGAACTGGGATCTTTACTGATGATGCTGCTTTCTCAAATTCTTTTGTGAGTAAGTTTGATAGTTTTTGAAGTTCATCATCATCATCAGATGAGTCAGACGAAGAGGAGGATGAATCATCAACATAAGGAGGAAGTTCATCGGAGGAAGGTTCATCGGACGAGGATACTTCAGTCTTTTTCTTGGAAAGATTAACTCTTGAAGTTGAAGAATAATTTGGTGGAAAATAGGTGTTCCATCCTGAATCTTCGGAATCTGAAGAAGAATCAGATGAAATTTCTATGATGTTTGGTGAAGAAGACATTGTGATTGAAGAAGTTAAAGATTTGTGTTGAAGAGGATTTTGTGTAGATATGTGAGTTTTTATAAAGTTAATGAAGGTTTAATGGCATTTAATGTGTGGTTGATATGCAGAATTAACTTTGGGTTGGTATAAGGAATTAATTCTTTGATGGAATTAAATTAATTTTGGTAACTTTTCAAGAGTTGACCAAAAGAGTATGTTGAGTGAAGATAATTCTTAAAGTGTTTCGAGTTTAAAGATAAGTGTTTGAAAGAATCCACCCTATCAACGAAATCAGATGTTTAATTCAAGAAACTTATTGATTTGCATCGAAATCATAAGTTTAGGGGAGGATTGTTGGGAATTAAACTTAAGCAGTTTGTACGGTTGTTGATACAAGAACAGTTAAGACTGTTGATACAAGGACAGTTAAGACTGCTGATGGAAGAGCAGTTAGAACTGCTGAAGGAAGATCAATTAGGACTAGAGGTGGCAAAATGGGCGGGTCGGGCGGGCATGGGCTACGGGCTAAATGGGCATGGGCTAAACGGGCGCGGGCCAAACGGGTGCATGTTATACGAATCGCTTTGGAAAAGACCTAAAACAACAACAAAAATTCCTCAAACGTAACACCTCATTTATATTTAAGTAATTAAATATACTATATGCATAAGTTTTTCCTTAAAAACAATTTAATGTTCTCCAATTGAGAGAAAAACATGTGCCCATTATGCCCATTTAACTTCTAAATGGGCAATATATGCCAATTTCAAAAAAAAGAGAGGGTCCAAATGTGCCCAAATCTTTTAAAAATTTGCCCATTTGGCCCATTTTTTTGATTTTGGGCACAAATCGCCACCTCTAGTTAGGACTGCTTAAGAGATCAAGATGAAACCGTTTGAAGATAATTATAGAAAAGATATGGTAAATATCTTATTTGTATAGAATGATATGGTTAGATGTTTAACGTGTAAAGGACGCTTTACATTATAAAAGGAGATCCTTAGATTAGGGTTTTATATACATGTCATACAATACGATATACACATATCATTCAGATCTATTGTAATCGTTCGATATAGTGAAGTGATAAGTTTTGTTGATATCGTTGTTCTTATTGTTTTACTTATTCAATCACCAAACGTAATCATATATTCTTCTAAGTACTTGGTAGTAAATTCCGCGTGCTATCAAGTATATACTCAAAGTATCTCCAACACAATGTGTGTGTTTAGATCCGGTCAGAACACCTTATGATGGTAAGAATTAAGAGCAATGATAATACACCATGGTATGCCGACTATATAAACTTTATTGCTGCAAATGAAATTCCAAAAGGGCTAACATCCGACGAGAAAAGAAGGTTTCTAACTCGCGCGAGTGAGTATATTTGGGATGAACCTTATGCCTTTAAATTATGTCCTGACAATATTATACGAAGATGCGTAGATGGAGATGATGTCCCAGCAATATTGGCACATTGCCATTCAGGGCCGACGGGGGGACATCATGGTGCAATTATTATAAAAAGGAAAATCCTTGATGCAGGATTTTATTGGCCCACTATGTTGGATGATGCAAAAGATTATATAAAAGGATGTGATGCGTGTCAACGATCCGGAAATATTACATCAAGAAACGAAATGCCGCAAAACTATATCCAAGTATGTGAAGTTTTCGACATATGGGGATTGGACTTCATGGGACCGTTTCCTGAATCTAAAGGTAATAAGTATATTTTGGTTGCTATTGATTACGTATCAAAATGGTTCGAAGCGCAAGCGTTACCAACAAACGACAGCAAGGTAATGCTTAAATTTTTGCAAAGTTTGTTCGCTAGGTTTGGAGTTCCTAAAGCATTGATTAGTGATAGGGGAACACACTTTTGTAATTACCATCTAGGAAGAGCTTTGCAACAATATGGAGTGTATCATAGGGCTTCCACTGCATACCATCCTCAATCCAATGGGCAAACTGAAGTAACCAACAGGGCTATAAAACGGATTCTAGAAAAAACGACTGGATATAATCCGAAAGGGTGGTCTGACAAGTTAAATGATGCTTTATGGGCATTTCGTACAGCCTATAAGACACCGACGGGATGCACTCCATTTCGTCTTGTATACGGAAAAGCATGCCACCTACCGGTCGAAATAGAACAAAGTGCATATTGGGCTTTGAAGAAATGTAACATGGATATGGAAGCTGTAACGAAGAACCGTTTCATGGAACTCAATGAACTCTACGAACTAAGAGATGAGGCCAACAGAAATACTAAGATCTACAAAGAAAGAACTAAAAGATGGCATGACTCGAGGTTACATGGGGATAAAATGTTTACTATTGGAGAAAAAGTGCTGCTATTTAATTCTCGATTAAAGATGTATCCAGGTAAACTTAAATCAAGATGGACGGGTCCGTTCGTTGTCAAGAAAGTGTATCCATATGGGACTATTGAAATATGCGATAAAAATGGTTATATATTCAAAGTAAACGGGCAACGAGTTAAAAAATACTTTGATAATAAAATTAAGGATACTGAGAACGAGGTGGTGGAGTTTGAACCCGAAGTATTGAAATAAGGAGCTGAACATGAGTCTAACTTGAAGACTCTGGAATAAAGACAAGTGCTGACCGGGAGACAACCCGAAGGAAAAATTTTTACTTTTCTGTTCTGTGTCGAGTCTGTCAGACCTGCAGAAGATGCGGCGCATCTCCATCATAAGATGTGACGCATCACCTGCACTGGTCATATCTTATTTCATTTTCTGCATTTTTATTTTTGACTTTAAAACTTTCTGTCAATTTAATGCGGCGCATCCATGGTTAAGGATGCGACGCATCTTTTATTCTGATTCGTATTTATTCCAGGCTCGATAAGGCGTATCTTCTTCCATAAGATACGGCGTATCGACTGACCTGATGATCTACAGTTTAATTTTTTAGGTTTTATTTTTACTAACTACTAATGTATTATGCAAGTTTGAACCTTCTTAACTCAGGTGTGTTAAAGTCTAATGGTATTATAGATTCCTGCATTTTTGTGGATACATCATTTATGAAGCTTAAACGTTCTCATCCACAAGAAAGTTGATTTTTGCTCTTATACGAATAATGGAGGATCATACCGAGCAAATCTCAGGGGAGTTTTTCTGTTCTAATTCTTTTATTTTTCAGTTTTTAACCTTTGACACAAACAACGAGGACGTTGTTTAACTTAAGTGGGGGGATGGAGAATTAGAACACTTACTTGTCCTAAACTTTTTCAAAATATGCTTAAAATGCGCTTAATATATCAAAATTAAATTTTTTTTTAGCATGTTTTTGTTTAAAGTCTAAATTACATAACCGCACACATAACTCTATTCTTTCAAAAATATTAAAACTTTAGTGTGCCGGTGACTTGTAAACTTTAGAACTTGGCTTGTATACTATTCGAGACCACCATAATGAGTATTATCTATATAATTGGAGTGACTTGTCTAAATTGGTAAATTTCTAGGATTACACCCAAATAGCCTTTATATGTTATGTGATATTAACTTACTACACTGGTTAGTTAACCCCCGTATAAACCCTTTGTTTACTCTCACTTTTAGAGTAAGATACCCCTAGAAAAACCCTCAAAGCCATTCCTTTCGTTTCTTACACCTTTGTTATAATGTTTCGATACACCCTTACACCTTAGCCTACCCTGTACATTAAAATCCGTGGTTAATTGCTATAGGCAAAGTGTGTTTCCTTACATTACCTGTGTTCGCGTGCGTAATTCATTATCTTTGGTTAGGTCGGGAAATTGCACAATGCAATTGGTATGAAAGTAAATATTGTATAACTTTTAGTTTATTTTTTGTGTGTTTGCTACTTTCACTATTACAGTTATTTCTGAAAGTATGAAAAGTATGGAAAAATTATCCGGAAAAATAGTGATAGAAAAGTTGTGAAATTTTACACATATATGTTGATGTCAAAAAAAAAAAAAAAAAAAAAAAAAAAAAAAAAAAAAAAAAAAAAATAATAGAAAAGAAAAAGAAAAAGGAAAAAGTTTGAAGTTTGTTTTAACCAACTTATGTAAAGTTTTGTATTAAGTGGGAGATATCACCACTATTTGTTGTTGTATATTATATTTATGGATTGAATGGGAGTTGGCCGTTATGGGAACGCCAACTAAGGTTATTCTTTGATTAAGATTTTGTTGAGTATAATTCGTGTCTACCTAAAGCGTGTGTTTCAAGTATTAAAGCGTGAGTTATTCAATGATATGAGTCTTATTCATGGGATGGTTGGGAAAGTGATTAACCACACTTAGGATTTTAATTTATCTGTTTTGTTTATTTTTCATTTTACACCAATTTGTATCCCAAATATTATCCATACCCTATATCATTCTTCATCCAAACCTTTGATTTATTGAGATTAGGGATTTGAGCAATCTTAAGTATCGTAGTCGTGGATTCGGCTATGTATTTATGATTTTGTCGCCCTTTTTGATATAATATTATTGGTGAAGATTACTTGGTCCTATCTTTAGCCCATTCGAGTTAAGGAATTGAGCAATTGCAAGTATCGTGGTCGTGGATTCGATCATGTATTTGTAATTTTGTTGCCTTTTCTGGAATATGAGATCGATAGAGATTAAAAAGGATGATCAACCCTTAACCAACAAACCCTTTTTACCGCTGTAGACTTGTTACTCCTTGGCTTTAGTGGGGGAGATGCGTATACTTGCCAAGCCTATGATAGAATATTCGTCACGACTAAGCAACTAAACGATTTAGAATTGTTTTACATTAAAAATTATTTTGGTTTCTACTTCGTTAAGTGTTTGGTTGTGTGATTATGACAAAACGAATACGTGCTTAAATATAAAAATAAAACCTAATATCTTTTATGATACATTTTCATATGATTAATACTAAGGTTTACTTGGGGACAAGTAAAGTTCAAGTGGGGGGATATTTGATGAACTCAAATAAGTACATTTTATTATCATCATTTATCCTATTTATTTGACTTGTTTTAATATATTATATATGAGAATCGATACATTAATGTTTACTTTAGTAATTCTCCGGTAAAAACAAGCATTATGTGAAACTTGGCGATTTTGGACTAATTATGGAGCAAAACAAGCGAGATGTCAAAAGTCTACTGAAATCTAGAAGATGCGCCGTATCTCACTCAACAGATACGACGCAATATCATACTTAGATGAATTCGAAGACCATTGCCTGACTTTGAAGAATGCGCCGCATGCAACTCTGTCATGCGCCGCATATGAAACTTTGGTCAAAGAAAAAGATCAAGCTCGTTCTACTCCAGATACGCCGCAATATACTTCTAACATACGGCGTATCACTATCAAGATTTCACCAGTTACAATCCAAGACAGCTAAAGTACATGCGCCGCATATAAAGATCAAGTTACGCCGCATCTGAAGACGGTGTACGAATATTCCAGAATATATTAATCTTGGACCCCACGCGAAGTTAAGTCAATGCGCCGCATCTATCAACTCAATGCGCCGCATCGATCCCTCAGACAGAAACTATAAATACCCCAAGGTCAGACGAATTTAAAAGACCTTGAGACCTTAAGACCTTTTGTATAACCCTAGAGCTGAATTCAGACGACCAAGCAGCACAAGACACACCTTAAACAAAGATACAAGAGCTGTGAGGAGGTCCTGCATGTATTCAATTCATTAAGTAGTTTTGTTTTATTGTTTTAGTACGCTTTAATTCATCAGGATTGATGGGCTTGTGTCATGTGACTACAGAAGATCATGCACTCCCCTTAATATTGCTTTCCCATTAATTAAAGTTTATATGTTGATGTCTTTGGTGACTTTTATTAGTGCATTGATAACCTCTGTGTCTAGCTGAGTCTTGCTTGGGTCGCCATGCCCCTTCCTCGCCTATTTATTCTAGCGTCTCTAGAAAAGTAGGATAGACATAAGTAATCATTAAGGGTTTACTCGCCGATAAGATTAGAGCCAACGAGAAAGGTTTAATTATATACACTTCATATAAAACTAGCAATAAAACAAGTGACAAGCTATTTAATTATCAGGACATGTCTTCTTATTGTCTCGAGTATCTATCTGTGTACGTGTGTGCTAATCGCTGATTCGTGCTCATTAGTTTAGTTTTCTATTTAATTATAACCAAACCGTGCCAGTCTCTCAGGCTGAACCCCCTTGCGTTAGATTAGGTTGTATAACTAACTTAGGATATTAAAATACTGATTAGAATAACTAGATAATACGTTCCACTCTTAGTGATCAACACTCTGCTTACCATTATATTCATACTGACCAGGTACACTGCTCGTTAAGTGTGTGTGTTATTGATAAGTCAGCTAAATATAAATTTAAAACTCGAGTAGGCATTAATACTGCTAAACCGCAACGACACATCACGCGCATCATGAGTCAATGTACTTTTTTGTTCTACCCGGAGGGTTTCATCCTTCCCCCCAGTATCATAATATTGGCTGTGCCGATGGTGTGATACTTTAAACGATTTACGGATTCATGTCTGACATTTTCCGGTGGACCTGGACCGTTAGGTTTAAGCATGTCTTGCGTTATTTTAAACTCGCCGAAAGTCATTTTACATATAGTTTATTATTATTGAAAAAGAATCGCAATCACAGAGTGCTGACACGTGTGCATGTGTCTAACGCGTGGGTGGAGGTGTTGCCACGTCAGCGCCTGACTGGGCGCGATATTTCACGTCTTCCTTTTTACCTATAAATAGCCTCATTTGTGTCACTTGTTATTACCGTAATTTTATACATTACTTCGAGACGCCTTGCGGTATTATTTTTCGAACAGTAATCGTGAGTGCCAAGCGGCTTTCATATTAGTCCTTCGTCTGCAAAGGTACGTTCCGAACCACCCATATCTTGTATTTACTTTGCTGTTCGGCTATATCCCGCTTTTCCTCGGTTAAACCATGTCGGATTCTCCTGCTTCGATTCATGACGAGGATACTCAAGGGGTTGAGGGATTTCTTCCCAAGTTTGACATTCAAAAGTACACCTCTCGGTTGGACGAAGAGGTTGTGCACAAGATAACTATGGACTACGGTATACCGACAGACCTGCATCCGCGGCTACCCCCGAAAGTTATGACAATGGTCGAATTACCGGACAATGCTATCGGCTTGTACTTGGAATATTTCATTGAGGGTGGCCTTAGTGTACCTTTCTCTACCTTCCTGCTGGGTGTTATTAAATATTATAAAGTTCATATTTCTCAATTGGTTCCGCTGGGAATGCATCGTGCGACCTTGTTCGAAGTGTACTGCCGAAGCTTACATATCAATCCTACTACTCCTTTGTTCCGGGCCTTCTACAAACTGAGTAAACAAGGCCATTGGTTTTCTTTTGAAAAAAGGGTCGGTCGGGAGAAGAGGGTATGCTTTCGGGAAATTTTGACTGGTTTAAAGGGTTGGAAACGTGACTTCTTTCTGATAGATAGACGAGCCATCCCATTCGCCATGCCTTGGAGGCATCATGATTCAGATATATCGGATCCGTACCCAAGGGGAGAATTTAGTGCTGCGGATGCTGACCGACTGGCTCAGGATGTGATAGATCTCATCCAGGTTCCTCGGGGTTTTCTCTACGCCGTTGGGCTTACATCTCATTGGGAATATCCCGGCTACCGGGCGGCCATAAGGGATGCCGAGGGGACGGGTATAGCCTTACAGCTTTTGTTTTGTATTTCCCTGACTGGTATATTTATGTGCTTACTTCTTAACTGTTTAACGT
>CP139503.1:210717989-210754876 GCA_021014915.2 Artemisia tridentata subsp. tridentata
AAACAAAAGATAAACGGCATGCATACATAACAAAAATCCCTCCGTCTCAAAGTATAGGTTCACAAACATAATTCTAAAAGTGTGCAACTTATCAAATACCACTTCAAGGTCAATCTTACTCTTGTAAAACGCATAATTTTAGAAATTATGATTAATGCAGTTTCGTGAGAGCGAAAGTAATGGTCGAATAAAATTCATTGGTAATTATTTTGGTAGTGAACATTTAAAGGTGTTGAACAAATTAAAATAGACATGTGGATATTTATTTAGGGGACGGGCTAGATGCATACCCAAATTACCAATTAAAAAAAAAAAAAAAAAAAAAAAAAAACAAAAAAAAAGAAGGAAAAAAAAAAAAAAAAAAAAAAAAATACGATAGTTGGTTGCTAAGGCCAAGTGTAATAAGGGAGCTCAATACTCGCGGTCATCAGTCATTAGTGGCAACTCAGCATGCTCTCTATAACCAACTTCACAATCAATTTAGTGCAATAAGATAACCGAGGTCATCACCAAAATACCCCACTTAAACACACATATATACCCAACCAAGACATATGCACTCACATATAATAGCAAAAAAATAAAATAAAACTCAAGACTCAGTCGTGCAGTCAACCGAGTCCTCCTTTGTTTGATCAATGAACGCGGTCCTGTAATAGTGTACGACGCGTTTTGCATGCCAAGGTGGCAGCGAAGACACGACCATGACCATCTATTACACATGGTATAACGTGCAATTAACCAATAATAAACTGAATCTTGAATCAATTTAACAATTTTATCGGATCAGCAAGCAGTGAACTAGCTAAGCACTTAAAGGTTATTACCATTAGTAAGCATAATCAATGATCCCATGAAAATACACCTTGTGTTGGAAAATTTAGTACACTTGAGGGATGAGTTCACACCTGGTAATGGGTTTGGAGGTACGGAGTGTACACCCATTAGGTCCCTGAACACCCTGACTCAATTTAAGTGGTTTATAGTGTAAATGATAATGCTGCTGATGCAGATCATTCCTGCTGCTTGAATTATCATTCCTGCTGCTAGCTTTAATGATACTGCTGCTAGTAGTATCATTTATGCTGCTAGTATTATCAATACTGCTGCTAGCTTTACTGTTCCTGCTGCTAGTACATTGTTGCTGCTGATAGTACAATGTTCCTGCTACTGAACTGCTGAGCAATAGATTCTGCTGCTAGTACAATTTATTGTGCTGCTAGGCATGAGATTCTGCTGCTGGTTATAACCACTGACTCCTACTATTATGAAAACTATTATAGTATAATTAATGGGCCGTTAATTATACATAATTCCATGGGCTAGGGTTTGAGTAAACTCTATTATAAATAGAGGTCGTATCATAACTGCATGGATATACAGAATACAAACCCTAAACACTTGAATACGATTCTGTTCTTGATTTGTGCCTAAAACAAGAACATCACTTGGTTTTATCCCATAGAGATATTCGTGTAACCCAGGCATAGGGTCGAATAGTTTCTATTGGAAAGTGATTACACGATTTCCAGTGAATATCTGGTACCTTGTTCATTGATTATCTTCACCCTGATCTGAGAATACACAATGGTAACTAAACCAACAATCAATAGAAACTATTCATGTGATAATCAATGGCTGCTGCAATGAGGCATATGGCGGCTAACTTTTCAAAGCTTGAAAAGTTTGAAGGTGTCGATTTCAGAAGGTGGCAAAAGAAGATGCACTTCTTGCTGTCAAGCATGAACGTGGTGTATGTGCTGACCACACCCATTCCTGAGGATCATGGGGATGATGCTACTATAGAACAGATGCGGAACATAAGCAAATGGGAGAAGGATGACTATGTTTGCAGAGGATTAATTCTCAATGGTATGTCTGATTCTCTATTTGATCTTTATCAAAATGTTGAATCTTCTCAAGAACTGTGGGATTCCTTGAAAGCCAAGTATATGGCTGAGGATGCATCAAGTAAGAAGTTCCTTGTAAGTAATTTTAACAATTACAAAATGGTCGATTCTAGACCTGTCATGGAACAATACAATGAACTTCTTAGTATACTTGGTTGTTTCACACAACACAAGATGAACATGGATGAGGTTATTTCAGTCTCTTGTATCATCGATAAACTACCTTCTTCTTGAAAAGATTTCAAGCATATGCTAAAGCATAAGAAGGAGGAGTTAACTCTTGTTGAGTTGGGCAGTCATTTGCGCATTGAGGAATCACTCAAAGCACATGAAAGTGACAAGCCAAAGGGCAACAATGCTGCTGGTCCATCAGTTGTCAATTTGGTGGAGCATAACAACTCCTCCAGGAACAATGACAACAAGGGCAAACGTAAGCATCAGGATAACACCAAACCTGATCCTAACAAGAAGTCTAAAGCTACTTGTTGGAAGTGTGGTAAAACTGAAAACTTTAGGAAGGATTGTAAAGGTGTTAAGATTGGCAATAAAACCAATGGATCAGGCACAAGTGGATCTGGGAATGGTAATTCCAATTCCCTAAAAGGTCAGAATATATTTAATAAGTCTTTTAAGATTTATTATGTTACATATATATCTGATGTGTACTTTATGCAGGATGATGATGTTGCGTGGTGGGTTGACTCTGGAGCAACAATTCATGTGTGTAAAGATAGAGGCTGGTTCAAGACCTACGAGTCAATGAATGATGGTTCTATTCTTCATATGGGAAATGAGTCAACAGCCCTGGTGCATGGAAAAGGATGTGTTGATTTGAAGTTTAGTTCTGGAAAGATTGTTTCTTTGTTTAATGTTTTACATGTTCCTAATATTAGGAAAAACTTGGTTTCTAGTAGTGTTTTGAATAATTGTGGTTATAAACAAGTAATTAAATCTGATAAGTATGTTTTATTAAAACATGGAGTATTCATTGGTTTTGGTTATTTATGTAATCAAATGTTTAGACTTAATATTGTTCATGATATGGTTGATTCTGCTTTTATGTCGTCATCTAGATTAAATGATTCAACCCTTTGGCATGCTAGACTTGGCCATGTACACTTTAAAAGGATGCAAGATATGTCTAAGGATGGGTTAATCCCAGCATTTGACATGGACACTGAAAAGTGTAAAACTTGTATGATGAACAAGATAACTAAGAAACCATTTCAAAGTGTAAAACGTGAAACTAATGTGTTGGAACTGATTCATAGTGACTTATGTGATTTGCATGCTACTCCCTCAGAAATACTTTGTGACTTTTATTGATGATGCTTCTAGGTATTGTTATGTTTATTTATTGCATACTAAGGATGAGGCATTAGATAAATTTAAAGTATTTAAAACTGAGGTTGAATTGCAACAAAGTTCCCTGATCAAGAGATTAAGGACTGATAGGGCAGGTGAGTACATGGATACTCTGTATTTCCAGTCTGTTGGTATAATCCATGAAACGACTGCCCCCTATACTCCTCAGCAAAATGGTATTTCTGAAAGGAAAAACCGAGTGCTGAAGGAAATGGTGAATTCCATGTTGTCCTATTCTGGGCTGAGTCAAGGGTTCTGGGGTGAAGCTCTGTTAACAGCTTGTTATTTATTAAATAGGGTTCCCAACAAAAGGAACAAGACAACCCCTTATGAACTCTGGACTAAAAAGAAACCTAACCTGAATTATCTCAGGGTTTGGGGTTGTAGGGCTGTTGTGAAACTCCCTGATCCAAAGCTAAAAACTTTGGGTGAAAGAGGCATTGAATGCATATTTGTTGGATATGCTGAGCATTCCAAGGCATATAGGTTCTATGTTATTGAATCTAATGAATCTGTTTCAATTAACTCAATAATTGAATCAAGGGATGCAATCTTTGATGAGAATAGATTCTCATCAGTCCCTAGACCAAGTCAGAGGATTCCTAATGGAACTAATGATGTTGGTGTATCAGAAATCTATGATGAGGTTCCTGATGAGGTTGTAGTTCAACAACCTGAACCTGAGCTCAGAAGGAGCAATAGGGTTAGGACTCCAAAATCATTTGGACCTGAATTTCAATTGTACTTAATTGAAGGAACAAGGAATGAGGTCTCTGACCAACACTCCTATTGCTTTAATGTTGAGGATGATCCCAAAATATTTGATGAAGCAATGAAGTCCCAGGATGTTGCTTTCTGGAAAGAGGAAATAAATGATTAGATGGACTCCATCATGGGCAACAACACTTGGGTGTTGGCTGATCTACCACCTGGTTGCAGACCTTTGGGTTGCAAATGGATTTTCAAAAGGAAAATGAAGGTAGATGGAACTATTGAAAAGTTCAAGGCTAGACTAGTCATCAAGGCTTTAAACAAAAGTCAGGGATAGACTATTTTGATACTTATGCCCCTGTGACTCGTATCAGTACCATAAGATTGCTGATTGCTTTGGCATCTATTCACAATCTGATTATACATCAGATGGATGTGAAGACAGCATTCTTGAATGGTGAATTGGATGAGGAGGTTTACATGAACCAACCTCAGGGCTTCATCATGCCTGGCAGTGAAAACAAGGTGTGCAAACAGATTAAGTACTTATATGGACTAAAACAGGCACCTAAGCAATGGCATCAAAAATTTGATGAAGTGGTTTAGTCTAGTGGTTATTCACTTAACCAGTCTGACAAATGTGTATATAGCAAATTTGATGAATCTGGTAAAGGAGTCATCATTTGTCTATATGTTGATGACATGTTGATCTTTGGCACTGACCAAAATCAAGTTGACCTGACAAAGGAATTTTTGTCATCAAGGTTCTCCATAAAGGATATGGGGGAGGCTGATGTTATCCTTGGTATAAGGATTAAACATGAAAGTAACAAGATTTCTATCTCACAGTCTCATTACATTGAGAAAGTGTTGAGGAAATTTAATTACTTTGATTGTACTCCAGTGAGTACTCCTATGGATACAAGTGAGAAGCTCTTGCCTAATACTGGTAAAGCTGTATCTCAACTTGAGTATTCTAGGGTAATTGGCTGCTTAATGTATGCCATGACTTGTACTAGACCTGATATTGCATTTGATGTGGGTAAACTGAGAAGATATACTAGTAATCCTAGTGCTCATCATTGGCAAGCAATTCAGAGAGTACTAAAGTATTTGAAGAGAACTATGGATTATAGTCTCTCATATACTGGTTATCCTTCTGTATTAGATGGATACACTGATGCAAGTTGGATCAGTAACACTGAGGACAATTCGTCTACTAGTGGCTGGGTATTCCTACTTGGTGGAGGTGCAATTTTCTTGGGCATCCAAGAAGCAAACTTGCATTACCAGTTCAACCACGGAATCTGAATTAGTGGCTTTAGCTGCTGCTGGTAAAGAAGCTGAATGGTTGAAAAACTTGCTTCTTGAGATTCCATTGTGGCCTAAACCTATAGCACCTATTTCTATCCGTTGTGATAGTGCTGCTACATTGGCAAAGGCTTATAGCCAAATGTACAATGGGAAGTCTAGACACTTAGGTTTCAGGCATAGCATGATTCGTGAGCTTATCATGAATGAGGTGGTATCTATAGAGTTTGTTAGATCTCAACAAAACTTAGCTGATCACTTGACGAAGGGTTTGGCTAGAGACCTGGTTTTGAAGTCTGCTAAAGGGATGGTGGTGCGGCGTGTGTATTGCTCTAATTTTTATACCCACGGTATGTCGTTGTGGTTTTAGCATTATTCAAGTTTTAAATTTATATTTAGCCGACTTATCAATAACACACACTTTAACGAGCAGTGTACCCTGTCAGTATGAATATAATGGTAAGTAGAGTGTCGATCACTAAGAGTGGAACGTATTATCTAGTTATCCTAATCAGTATTTTAATATCTTAAGTTAGCTATACAACCTAATCTAACGCAAGGGGGTTCAGCCTGAGAGACTGGCACGGTTTGATTATGATTAAATATAAACTAAACTAATAAGCACGAATCAGCGATTAGCACACACGTACACAGATAAATACTTGAGACAATAAGAAGACCTGTCCTGATAGTTAAGTAGCTTGTCACTTGTTTTATTGCTAGTTTTATATGAAGTGTATAGTTCGATGCAACACACCGAGATTAATCCTTTCTCGTTGGCTCTAATCTTATCGGCGAGTAAACCCTTAATGATTACTTATGACTATCCTACTTATCTTTCTTCCTACTTTTCTACAGACGATAGAATGCATAGGCGATATAATAAATAGGCGAGGAAGGGGCATGGCGACCCAAGCAATGCTCAGCTAGACACAGAGGTTATCAATGCACTAATAAAAGTCACCAAAGACATCAACATATAAACTTTAATTAATGGGAAAGCAATTTTAAGGGGAGTTGAAGTGCATGATTAAATCAATGACACAAGCCCATCAATCCTGACCAATTAAAGTGTACTAATACAATAAAACAAAACTACTTAATGAATTGAATACATGCAGGACCTTCTTACAGCTCTTGTATCTTCGTTCAAGGTGTGTCTTGTGCTGCTACTTCGTCTGAATTCGGCTTAGGGTTTCTGTGGTCTTCGGTCTTCTAAAAACTAGCTTCCCGAAATTCGTCTGGTCTTGGGGTATTTATAGTTTCTGTCTGAGGGTAAGATGCGGCGCATTGAATAAGTAGATGCGGCGCATTGACTTAACTTCGCGTGGGGTCCAAGATTAATATATTCAGGAATATTCGTACACCGCTAGAAGATGCGGCGTAACTCCATTTCTAGATGCGGCGCATGTCCTTGCTGTCTTGGATCGTAGCTTGTGAAATCTTGATAGTGATGCGCCGTATATAATAAGTAGGATGCGGCGTATCTGGAGCAGAATAATCTTGATCTTGTACATTTCAGTAGACTCTTAACTTCTTGCATGTTTTGCTCCATAATTAGTCCAAAATCGCCAAGTTTCACATAATACTTGTTTTTACCTGAGAATTACAAAAGTAAACATTAACGTATCAATTCTCACAGATAATATAATAAAACAAGTCAAATAAATAGGATAAATGATCGTAATAAAATGTACTTATTTGAGTTCATCAAATATCCCCCCACTTGAACTTTACTTGTCCCTCAGTAAACCTTAGAATTAATTTTATGAAAATGTATCCTAAAAGATGTTAGGATTTATTTTTATATTTAAGCATGTATTCATTTTTGTCATAATCACACAACCAAACACTTAACGAATTAGAAGTAAAATAAAATATATTGATAAAAGCAAATCTAATCGTTTAACTGTCCAGTCGTGACGAATATTCTATCATAAGCTTGGCAAGTATACGCATCTCCCCCACTAAAGCCAAGGAATAACAAGTCTGAAGCGGCAAAAAGGGTTTGTTGGTTAAGGGTTAATCATTCTTCTTAATCTCTATCGATCTCAAATTTCAGAAAAGGCGACAAAGTCACAAATACATGATCGAATCCACGAACACGATACTTGCAATTGCTCAAATCCTTAACTCGAATAGGCTAAAGATAGGACCAAGTAATCTTTACCAATAATATTATATCAAAAAGGGCGACAAAATCATAAATACATAGCCGAATCCACGACTACGATACTTAAGATTGCTCAAATCCCTAATCTCAATAAATCAAAGGTTTGGATAAAGAATAATATAGGGTGTGGATAATATTTGGGATATAAATTGGTGTAAAATGAAAAATAAACAAAACAGATAAGTTAAAATCCTAAATGTGGTAAATTGCTATCCCAACCATCCCATGAATAAAACTCATATCATTGGATAACTCACGCTTTAACACTTGAAACACACGCTTCAGGTAGACACGAATTATACTCAACAAGATCTCAATCAAATAATAAACCTTAGTTGGCGTTCCCATAACGTACAACTCCCAATCAATCCATAAATATAATATACAACAACTAGTGGTGATATCGACCACTTAATACAAAACTTTACATAAGTTGTTTAAACAAACATCCAACTTTTCCTTTTTCTTTTCTATTTTTTTGATTTTTTTTATTTTATTTATTTTATTTATTTATTTTTTATTTTTTAACTTTAATTATAAACATAGATGTGTAAAATTTCACCACATCACTATAATGATAACTCTGGATAATTTTTCCATACTTTTCATGACTTCAGAAATAACGGTAATAGTGAAAGTAGTAAATACACGAAAAATAAACTCAAAGATATACAATATTTACTTTCACTCCAATTGCATTGTGCAATTTCCTGACTCAACCAAAGATAATGATTTACGCACGCGAACACAGGTAATGTAAGGAAACACACTTTGCCTAAAGCAATTAACCAACCACGGATTTTAATCTACAGGGTAGGCTAAGGTGTAAGGGTGTAACGAAACATTATAACAAAGGTGTAAGAAACGAAAGGAATGGCTCTGAGTGTTTTTCTAGGGGTATCTTACTCTAAAAATGAGAGTAACAAAAGGGTTTATACGGGGGTTAACTAACCAGTGTAGTTAGCTAATATCACATAACATATAAAGGCTATTTGGGTGTAATCCTAGAAATTTACCAATTTAGACAAGTCATTCCAATTTAAAAATAATACTTATTATGGTGGTCTCGAATAGTATACAAGCCAAGTTCTAAAGTTTACAAGTCACCGGCACACTCATAGATTTGTGAATTTTGAAAAGTTCACAATTTTTGAAAATAACGTCATGTGTGCAGCTATGTAATTTAGACTTTAAACAAAATCATGCTAAAAATTTTAATTTTGATATATTAAGCACATTTTAAGCATATTTTAAAAAAGTTTAGGACAAGTAAGTGTTCTAATTCTCCAATCCCCCCACTTAAGTTAAACAACGTCCTCGTTGTTTGTATCAAAGGTTAAAAACTGGAAAATAAAAGAATTAGAACAGAAAAACTCCCCTGAGATTTGCTCGGTATGATCCTCCATTATTTGTATAAGAGCAAAAATCATCTTTCTTGTGGATGAGAACGTTTAAGCTTCATAATTGATGTATCCACAGGAATTGCTGGAATCTATAATACCATCAAGACTTTAACACACCTAAGTTAAGAAGGTTCAAACTTGCATAATACATTAGTAGTTAGTAAAAATAAAACATAAAAATTAAACTGAAAATCATCAGGTCAGTCGATACGCCGTATCTTATGGAAGAAGATGCGCCGTATCGAGCCTGGAATAAGTACGAATCAGAATAGAAGATGCGTCGCATCCTTAACCAGGGATGCGCCGCATTAAAATAAACTGATAAAAAGTTTTAAAGTCAAAAATAAAAATGCAGAAAATAAAGTAAGATATGACCAGTGCAGGAGATGCGTCGCATCTCAGGATTGAGATGCGCCGAATCTTCTGCGGGCCTGACTGACTCAATACAAAATCAGAAAATTAAATAAAAGATAAGCATGGGTTGCCTCCCACGAAGCGCTTGTTTTTGTTCGAGTCACGAGCCTGACTCCACCCTTATTTACTATGTAATAGGGTGTTGTTCCCCCCACTTGGGATCAAGTGCGGGTGATAGTAGCAATAAACACGAAAAGAATGTAAATTTGCTATTAAAGATGGAAGAAATACATAAAGATCATACCTTGGCAATATATGTACATCTTTTCTATCCTTACCCGGTTTGGTTGATAAATTAGATGACTTGACCATTCCATCTGAAAGAGTAGTGTGTTGAGGAAAAATGAGTCTCCTTTCTTCTTGATTAGTCTCTTTGGTAGTAAGGCGTCCCTTGACTTCCGCAGAAGATGAGAAAGGGTCTTTGGCAAGTAAAAGTTCGAGTTCCTCAATAACCTTCATAGGGTCGAAATCATCATCCTCATCTATCATAGCAATGTTTAAGAGCTCATCACCAAATTCTTCCTCGAGCTCCACCAAAAACGGGTTGATCACAGGTGCTTCATGTGCTTCAATAGGTAGTGTAATAAATTTGACCTCATCATTTTTTTGTTTTGCAACATGTTTAGGAAAACTAGCAAGATTATTAGTATCAGGATTAATAATATTAAATAAATTTGTACCACTTTGTGTTGTAAGTGACTCCAATTCATCTTGTGAATCTCCATCTTCAACTAGTGGTCTTGCAATTTCATAATCGTCCCGAATTTCATCCTTAAATAAGTAATCCCAGACTTCTTCAAAATCCCTCGTTGGGTCAAAATCTGGTTGAGGTATGTCATCATAAACTATGGCGTCAAATGGTTCGAAATCAAAATTGGAATACTTTTCATCTTCATCCGTTGGATTGTCTAATGGTGGTAATACGATTGCAGAATATTCTTCAACGTAAGGTTCCGTATACACATCATCTTGTGCAATCTCCGGAGAAAAAGTACTATCAAGAACAATTGCCGGAATTGGTTTCACGGTATATGACTCCTCCTCATCATCATTTGACATACACCAAGTGTGTTGAAACGGCAACCTATTCCTTTCTTTCTTTGACTTAACCATTTCCAGTAACAAGTATTCTTCCATTGTAATATCCGGATCGTCCATCTTCCTGAAATAAAACTAACTCGTGCAAAAGAAGAGTGAAACAATCAAAGTAAAATAAAAGTTGCTGATATCAGTAGACGATGCGCCGTATCCAGAAAGTTGGATACGCCGTATCTTATTTCGTTAAAATTTAATCAGACTTTTATTCAGAAAATAGATACGCCGCTTAGAATTAGAATGCGCCGTATCAGTTTTAATTATCAAAAATCGATATTTATTTAAAATTAAATGCGTCGTATTAACAAAAGTTAATGCGCCGTATTTTCGTTACGTTTCAAAATACAAGATTTTTGATTCAGAAGATGCGCCGTATCGATAAAAATCGATGCGTCCTATCTGTTTAATAATTCGAAAACTGTTTTTAATTAAAATAATAGATACGCCGTATCTGCAAAAGCAGATGCGTCGTATGGCGTTATCGGTTTAGAAAAATTTCTTATTAAAAACAGATACGCCGTATCTTGGGGAAAAGATGCGTCGTATCGAATTTATTAAACGCGTTGTATTTTATAAAAAGTAAACGCAATACGCCGTATCTATGAAAATAGATGCGCCGTATCGTTTGAATTGGCTCAGTACAACGATAGCAGAATACAAGAAAAATACAGAAAATAAAAACAAAAATAAAAACAAACGAAAATAATCAAAAATTAAAGAAAAATAAAAACACACAAAAACAGAAAATATGCAAAATAATACAATGAATGCAATTTAATTAATATAAAACAGGGTTAGTGGTTAGAATAAAAAATTGAAAACCTAATTAAAATACTAATCAAATTAACAGATAATAACAATTCACTCCCCGGCAACGGCGCCAAAAACTTGATGGTGCGTGTGTATTGCTCTAATTTTTATACCCACGGTATGTCGTTGTGGTTTTAGCAGTATTCAAGTTTTAAATTTATATTTAGCCGACTTATCAATAACACACACTTTAACGAGCAGTGTACCCGGTCAGTATGAATATAATGGTAAGTAGAGTGTCGATCACTAAGAGTGAAACGTATTATCTAGTTATCCTAATCAGTATTTTAATTTCTTAAGTTAGCTATACAACCTAATCTAACGCAAGGGGGTTCAGCCTGAGAGACTGGCACGGTTTGATTATGATTAAATATAAACTAAACTAATAAGCACGAATCAGCGATTAGCACACACGTACACAGATAAATACTTGAGACAATAAGAAGACCTGTCCTGATAGTTAAGTAGCTTGTCACTTGTTTTATTGCTAGTTTTATATGAAGTGTATAGTTCGATGCAACGCACCGAGATTAATCCTTTCTCGTTGGCTCTAATCTTATCGGCGAGTAAACCCTTAATGATTACTTATGACTATCCTACTTATCTTTCTTCCTACTTTTCTACAGACGATAGAATGCATAGGCGATATAATAAATAGGCGAGGAAGGGGCATGGCGACCCAAGCAATGCTCAGCTAGACACAGAGGTTATCAATGCACTAATAAAAGTCACCAAAGACATCAACATATAAACTTTAATTAATGGGAAAGCAATTTTAAGGGGAGTTGAAGTGCATGATTAAATCAATGACACAAGCCCATCAATCCTGACCAATTAAAGTGTACTAATACAATAAAACAAAACTACTTAATGAATTGAATACATGCAGGACCTTCTTACAGCTCTTGTATCTTCGTTCAAGGTGTGTCTTGTGCTGCTACTTCGTCTGAATTCGGCTTAGGGTTTCTGTGGTCTTCGGTCTTCTAAAAACTAGCCTCCCGAAATTCGTCTGGTCTTGGGGTATTTATAGTTTCTGTCTGAGGGTAAGATGCGGCGCATTGAATAAGTAGATGCGGCGCATTGACTTAACTTCGCGTGGGGTCCAAGATTAATATATTCAGGAATATTCGTACACCGCCAGAAGATGCGGCGTAACTCCATTTCTAGATGCGGCGCATGTCCTTGCTGTCTTGGATCTTAGCTTGTGAAATCTTGATAGTGATGCGCCATATATAATAAGTAGGATGCGGCGTATCTGGAGCAGAATAATCTTGATATTGTACATTTCAGTAGACTCTTAACTTCTTGCATGTTTTGCTCCATAATTAGTCCAAAATTGCCAAGTTTCACATAATACTTGTTTTTACCTGAGAATTACAAAAGTAAACATTAACGTATCAATTCTCACAGATAATATAATAAAACAAGTCAAATAAATAGGATAAATGATGGTAATAAAATGTACTTATTTGAGTTCATCAGATGGGTTTAAGTCCAACTTAGTCACTGAATGCTAAGACACCCAACTCCCTCCTGAGGAAACTTTGGAGCTGAGTTCAATGTGGCAAGCTGAACGTTTAGTTGACTGGAGCACATGTTTTATTTACATCCCAAGGTTGTGCTCAGAACCTGTTGAAAAGGAGGATAAAGTCTTTACTTCTCAATGGTTAATTTTCTTTGAAAAAGTGCTTAGCAGGAGCATGATTAAAAGATGAACCGCCTATGTAATTGTTGAAGTTTTGCCGCTTCAGGAAGCTTATGGACTTTTAGCTTTTACAACATTTATGAATTGGATATGGACACATGGCTTGTCTAATGTCAGGAGTATTTAAGTGTTTGAAAATGTATGTGTATTTTATCTTCAGGTATTCAAATGGGTTGAAGGGTTCAATTCTTAGAACACCCTGATTCTCGAATATTTGAACGTGTAATGTACTAAGATGAGAATCCAATCTTCAAGATATTTTCATTTATGCATATGTTTTGTTTTGTGTTTAATTTTCATGCAAAGGAAGTGAACTAAATTTGGGGAGGATTGTTGGAAAATTTAGTACACTTGAGGGATGAGTTCACACCTGGTAATGGGTTTGGAGGTACGGAGTGTACACCTATTAGGTCCCTGAACACCCTGACTCAATTTAAGTGGTTTATAGTAGGGTGAGCATCGGACGAATCCGATACCGAAAACGGGAAAAACCCAAACCGACTCCCGACCGATAATGGTCCTGACTCGTCCGAATCCCGATAATGGTCCCGAATCGTCCCGAATCTGATTTTGGCTGTGTTTTCTCGAGACCGTCCGACTCCCGACCCATCCGAATCCCGATTACCAGAAAACGCAAACCGACTAACGACCCGATTACAGTCGGATCGGTATCGGGAAGGAGTCGGGTGTCGGGATTGGGACGGGAGTCGGTGTCGGTCGGGATTGCTCACCCTAGTTTATAGTGTAAATGATAATGCTGCTGATGCAGATCATTCCTGCTGCTAGCATTATCATTCCTACTACTAGCTTTAATGATACTGCTGCTAGTAGTATCATTTCTGCTGCTAGTGTTGATACTAGCTAGTATTATCATACTGCTGCTAGCTTTATTGTTCCTGCTGCTAGTACATTGTTGCTGTTGTAGTACAATGTTCCTGCTGCTGAGCAATAGATTCTGCTGCTAGGCATGAGATTCTGCTGCTGGTTATAACCACTGACTCCTACTATTTTGGAAACTATTATAGTATAATTAACGGGCCGTTAATTATACATAATTCCATGGGCTAGGGTTTTAGTAAACTCTATTATAAATAGAGGTCGTATCATAACTGCATGGATATACAGAATACAAACCCTAAACACTTGAATACGATTCTGTTCTTGATTTGTGCCTAAAATAAGAACATCACTTGGTCTTATCCCATAGAGATATTCGTGTAACCCAGGCATAAGGTCGAATAGTTTCTATTGGAAAGTGATTACACGATTTCAAGTGAATATCCGGTACCTTGTTCATTGATTATCTTCACTCTGATCTGAGAATACACAATAGTAACTAAACCAACACCTTGGAGAAGTCCACATATGCTATGTACTTCAAAAGTCAAGAATACAATCAGGGACGACCGACATTCCCTAACATGAATTACCTAGTTTATCAACAAAACAAAAAGCTTACTGTATATTATTAGTTGAGCAATTTTGAAAAATAGTCACTTTTTGGTTTTTCGGTTATTTTTAAGTTAAAAAAAGAGTTTTTAAATTTAATCTTGTGCGTCACTAATCACTAGACCGTACGACCCCATTGATGAACTCAAATAAGTACATTTTATTACCATCATTTATCCTATTTATTTGACTTGTTTTATTATATTACCTGTGAGAATTGATCATTCTGATCCAGATACGCCGCATCTTACTTATTACATACGACGCATCACTATCAAGATTTCACCAGTTTCGATCCAAGATACAAGAGGACATGCGCTGCATCTATAAATGGAGTTACGCCGCATCTTCTGGCGGTGTACGAATATTCCTGAATATATTAATCTTGGACCCCACGCGAAGTTAAGTCAATGCGCCGCATCTACTTATTAGATGCGCCGCATCTTACCCTCAGACAGAAACTATAAATACCCCAAAGTCAGACGAGAGAAAGAGTTCGACAGTTTTAGAAGACCGAAGACCACAGAAACCCTAGGACGAATTCAGTCGAGGTAGCAGCACAAGACACACCTTGAACGAAGATACGAGAGCTGTAAGAAGGTCCTGCATGTATTTAATTCATTAAGTAGTTTTGTTTTATTGTATTAGTAAACTTTAATTCATCAGGATTGGTGGCTTGTGTAATGTGACAACGGAAAGGTTGCACTCCCTTAAAACTGCTTTCCCATCAATTAAAGTTTATATGTTGATGTCTTTGGTGACTTTTATTAGTGCATTGATAACCTCTGTGCTAGCTGAGCGTTGATCGGGTCGCCATGCCTCTGCCCTCGCCTATTTATTAGATCGCCTATGCATTCTATCGTCTGTAGAAAAGTAGGAAGAAAGATAAATAGGATAGTCATAAGTAATCATTAAGGGTTTACTCGCCGATAAGATTAGAACCAACGAGAAAAGGACTTAATCTCGGTGCGTTGCATCGAACTATACACTTCATATAAAACTAGCAATAAAACAAGTGACAAGCTACTTATCTATCAGGACAGCCTTCTTATTGTCTCGAGTATTTATCTGTGTACGTGTGTGCTATTCGCTGATTCGTGCCTATTATTTAGTTTATTATTTAATTGCAACCAAACCGTGCCAGTCTCTCAGGCTGAAACCCCCTTGCGTTAAATTAGGTTGTATAGCTAACTTAAGATATTAAAATACTGATTAGAATAACTAGATAATACGTTCCACTCTTAGTGATCGACACTCTACTTACCATTATATTCATACTGAACGGGTACACTGATCGTTAAAGTGTGTGTGTTATTGATAAGTCGGCTAAATATAAATTTAAAACTTGAATACTGCTAAAACCACAACGACATACCGTGGGTATAAATTAGAGCACTTGCACGCACGCATCAAGTTTTTGGCGCCGCTGCCGGGGAGTGAATTGTTATTATCTGTTAATTTGATTAGTATTTTAATTAGGTTTTTCTTTTTAATTTTTAATCTAACCGCTAACTCTGTTGTATATTAGATTAATTGCATTCATTGTATTATTTTGCATATTTTCTGTTTTCGTGTGTTTTTATTTTCTTTTATTTGTGTTTATTTTGGTTTGTTTTTATTTGTTTTTATTTTTCGTATTTTCTGTATTCTGCTATCGTTGTACTGAGCATATTCAAACGATACGGCGCATCTGATTTCTCAGATACGGCGTATTGCGTTTAATTTTTATAAAATACAACGCGTTTAATTAATTCGATACGACGCATCTTTCCCCAAGATACGGCGTATCTGTTTTTAATAAAAAAAATTTCTATTATTTTAATTAAAAACAGTTTTCGAATTATTAAACAGATACGAAGCATCGATCTCTGTCGATACGGCGTATCTTCTGAATCAAAAATCTTGTATTTTGAAACGTAACGAAAATACGACGCATTAACTTTTGTTAATACGACGCATTTAATTTTAAATAAATATCGATTTTTGATAATTAAAATTGATACGGCGCATTCTAAATTTATAAGCGGCGTATCTATTTTCTGAATAAAGTCTGATTAAATTTTAACGATTATAAGATACGGCGTATCCAACTTTTTGGATACGGCGCATCGTCTGCAGATATCAGTAACTTTAATTTTTCGTATTCCGTTTTCGTTGTTAATTTTCTGATATATTACTTTCTTGAGCATACCCTACTGATATTTTTGTGTTGATTTCAGGAAGTGCATGACCAGGAGTTCTACGAAGAACTTGATTCAACCTTTCGAAGATCCTGAACGAGCCTTTCATTCGCTTAAAAGGCTTTTCAACACAAAAAGCTTTGATATCTCAAGTTCATTCGAGCTTGATTATTTTTCTGAAGAGAAAGAGGAAGAAGAAACAGAAACAATGGGCGAAAACACAACTATGGAGGAATACATGAACAAAACCCGTGCTGATTACACTTCAGGAGTTGCTAGACCAAAGTTTGATGATAAGTCAAAGTTTGAATTGAAGGGTCAGTTTCTCAAGGAGCTAAGAGAGAATGCTTTCAGTGGATCGGAACATGAGGATGCTAATGAGCATGTTGAAAAGGTCCTCGAGATTGCGGATTTGTTTACTTCAGAAGGAGTCACTGACGATCAACTCATGCTAAGAATCTTTCCAATCTCGCTAAAAGGAGCTGCTAACAAGTGGCTAAGGAATGAACCTGCTAGTTCAATCACTACATGGGAAGATTTGAAGAGCAAATTCCTGAAGAGATATTGTCCACCTGCTAAGACTGCTAAAAAGATGGAGGCTATCAACAGTTTCAAGCAAGAGCCTGATGAAACTCTTTATCAAGCTTGGGAACGGTTTAAAGATTTACTGGTAAAATGTCCTCAACACTATCTAACCCCTATGCAGGAGATAATATTGTTTTATCAAGGATTGGACGTGCCTACAAGACAAATTTTGGATGCTAAGGGAGCTGTGCCTCAAATGAGTGCAGCTAATGCTAGGAAAGCTATCCAAGAAGCTGCTGATCATTCTCAAAAATGGCACGATGGGACCTCTACTAGATCTAAGAGCAGCACTAATTTTGACGGGTTTGCTGCTATTCAAGCTCAATTGGATAAAATTAGTAGAGAGATGAAGAAGCGTGATGAAAAAGTGTATGCTGCCCAAGTTGGATGTGAAAAGTGCGAAGGACCTCACTACACTAAAGATTGCCCGAATAAGAATGAAAGTGAGACGTTTGAAGAAGCATACTACACCCAATTTGGACAACCATTCCGACCTTCAGGAAGATTTAGGGAAGCCACCCCAGGATTCTATCAAAAGAACAACTTTAATCCCGCTTATCAAGTAAGGAGGCAGACTTTAGATGACACTCTAAAGCAAATTATGGCCGATGCTGCTAAAAGACATGAAGAGAATACTGCTATGATCAAAGAAATCCGAGCTTCAACGGACACTATTACAAGAAATCAAGGAGCTTCGATCAAAGCACTGGAACAACAAATTGGTCAAATGAGCAAAGTTCTTCAAGAAAGGGGATATGGAAGTTTACCTAGCTCAACTGAAACCAACCCAAGAGATCATGTCAAGGCCATAAGCACCACTGAAGAAGTCACTCCTAACATTCCTTTTCCTAGAAGACTGATGAATGGTAATGATGGTGCAAGACCCGAATTTTTCTTTAATTCTTCAATCAGTTTAAGGAGACTACTCAAAGAGAAGACGAAGATTGAAGAGGAGATCAAGGCTACAATGAAAGAGGAGAGCTCTGCAACCGACTTAAATGCCTTACCTCATAAAGAAAAGGACCCAGGAAGTTTTACTTTGCCTTGTTCAATTAATGATATATATTTCAATAATGTGTTAGCTGACTTAGGAGCTAGCGTTAGTGTAATGCCCCTTAAGACATTCACTACCCTAGGACTAGGAAAATTAGCACCAACTAAGTTGCTTATTGAATTGGCTGATAAAACGGTAAAACGACCTTAAGGGATTGCTAATAATGTGCTAGTTAAGATTGAGAAGTTTGTTTTCCCTGTAGACTTTGTTATACTAGATATGCCTGAGGATGTTAAGATTCCTTTAATCCTTGGAAGACCTTTCTTGTCTACCGCCCGTGCTAAGATTGATGTGTTTAAAAGAAAAATCTCATTAAGGGTAGGGAATAATAAACTAGTCTATAAGTGCCAAGATCCTGTTAAAAGCATAATTAGAGGCGTCTATGTGCTAGGGTTAAGAGAGCGTATGGACCTCGATCTTGAAGCTAGGCTCATGGGAGAAACATTGATTCAAAACAACTCAACTAATCCTAATCATGAGAACTTTGAGGAATTTATTGACCTTAATGTACCTACCGAACTTAGACGCGATATTGTTAACGATTCTGATGACGAGTGGTATGATTGCGTAGTAATTAACAAACGTAGGAGAATAGTTGAGAAAACGAATTTGAATAATGATGTGTTTATTGAACTACCACCCCACCTTGCTTATTTATGCCTTTATGATAATAAGAATTTCCCGTCTATCATTTTGTCATCTCTGCCCGAAAGGGACAGAACTTTGTTTATACAGATCTTAAAGAAGAAAGGCGTGGAAATTAAGGACGAGCAAGGAGTGTTCAATATTACTGAATTGGCGATGAGGGAGCGCGATGCTTCCGACTCCTTCAATGATCGTTATTAAAGTGCTGAACGTGAGTTTAACTTGAAGACTCTGGAATAAAGACAAGTGCTGACCGGGAGACAACCCGGAAAATTTCTACTATTCTGTTCTGTGTCGAGTCAGTCAGGCCCGCAGCAGATACGGCGCATCTCAATCCCTAGATGCGACGCATCTCCTGCACTGGTCATATCTTACTTTATTTTTCCGCATTTTTATTTTTAACTTTAAAACTTTTTATCAGTTTATTTTAATGCGGCGCATCCCTGGTTAAGGATGCGACGCATCTTCTATTCTGATTCGTAATTATTCTAGGCTCGATACGGCGTATCTTCTCCCATAAGATACGGCGCATCGACTGACCTGATGATTTTCATTTTAATTTTTATGTTTTATTTTTGCTAACTACTAATGTATTATGCAAGTTTGAACCTTCTTAACTTAGGTGTGTTAAAGTCTTGGTGGTATTTTAGATTCCTGCATTTCCTGTGGATACATCAATTATGAAGCTTAAACGTTCTAATCCACAAGAAGTTGATTTTTGCTCTTATACTAATGGAGGATCATACCGAGCAAATCTCAGGGGAGTTTTTCTGTTCTAATTCTTTTATTTTCCAGTTTTTAACCTTTGTTACAAACAACGAGGACGTTGTTTAACTTAAGTGGGGGGATTGGAGAATTAGAACACTTACTTGTCCTAAACTTTTCAAAATATGCTTAAAATGTGCTTAATATATCCAAATTTAAATTTTTTTAGCATGTTTTTGTTTAAAGTCTAAGTTGCATAGCTGCACACATGACGTTATTTTCAAAAATTGTGATTTTTCAAAATTCACAAATCTATGAGTGTGCCGGTGACTTGTAAACTTTAGAACTTGGCTTGTATACTATTCGAGACCACCATAATAAGTATTATATTATATAATTGGAATGACTTGTCTAAATTGGTAAAATTCTAGGATTACACCTAAATAGCCTTTATATGTTATGTGTTATTAGCTAACTACACTGGTTAGTTAACCCCCGTATAAACCCTTTTGTTACTCTCATTTTTAGAGTAAGATACCCCTAGAAAAACACTCAGAGCCATTCCTTTTGTTTCTTACACCTTTGTTATAATGTTTCGTTACACCCTTACACCTTAGCCTACCCTGTAGATTAAAATCCGTGGTTGGTTAATTGCTTTAGGCAAAGTGTGTTTCCTTACATTACCTGTGTTCGCGTGCGTAATTCATTATCTTTGGTTAGGTCAGGAAATTGCACAATGCAATTGGAGTGAAAGTAAATATTGTATATCTTTGAGTTTATTTTTCGTGTGTTTACTACTTTCACTATTACCGTTATTTCTGAAGTTATGAAAAGTATGGAAAAATTATCCAGAGTTATCATTATAGTGATGTGGTGAAATTTTACACATCTATGTTTAAAACTTAATAAAAAAAAAAAAAAAAAAAAAAAAAAAAAAAAAAAAAAAAAAAAAAAAAAAAAAAAAAAAAAATTTCGAAAAAATAGAAAAGAAAAAGGAAAAGTTGGAAGTTTGTTTTTACCAACTTATGTAAAGTTTTGTATTAAGTGGTCGATATCACCACTAGTTGTTGTATATTATATATATGGATTGAATGAGAGTTGAACGTTATGAGAACGCCAACTAAAGGATATTCTTTGATTGAGATCTTGTTGAGTATAATTCGTGTCTACCTAAAGCGTGTGTTTCAAGTGTTAAAGCGTGAGTTATTCAATGATATGAGTCTTATTCATGGGATGGTTGGGATAGTGATTAACCACACTTAGGATTTTAATTTATTTATTTTGTTTATTTTTCATTTTACACCAATTTGTATCCCAAATATTATCCATACCCTATATTATTCTTTATCCAAACCTTTGATTTATTGAGATTAGGGATTTGAGCAATCTTAAGTATCGTAGTCGTGGATTCGGCTATGTATTTATGATTTTGTCGCCCTTTTTGATATAATATTATTGGTGAAGATTACTTGGTCCTATCTTTAGCCTATTCGAGTTAAGGATTTGAGCAATTGCAAGTATAGTGTTCGTGGATTCGATCATGTATTTGTGATTTTGTCGCCTTTTCTGGAATTTGAGATCGATAGAGATTAAGAAGAATGATTAACCCTTAAACCTACAAACCCTTTTTACCGCTTTAGACTTGTTATTCCTTGGCTTTAGTGGGGGAGATGTGTATACTTGCCAAGCTTATGATAGAATATTCGTCACGACTGGACAGTTAAACGATTAGATTTGCTTTTATCGAAATATTTTATTTTACTTCTAATTCGTTAAGTGTTTGGTTGTGTGATTATGACAAAAATGAATACATGCTTAAATATAAAAATAAATCATAATATCTTTTAGGATACATTTTTCATAAGATTAATTCTAAGGTTTACTTGGGGACAAGTAAAGTTCAAGTGGGGGGATACTTGATGAACTCAAATAAGTACATTTTATTACCATAATTTATCCTATTTATTTGACTTGTTTTATTATATTATCTGTGAGAATTGATACGTTAATGTTTACTTTTGTAATTCTTAGGTAAAAACAAGCATTTGGTGAAACTGAGCGATTTTGGACTAATTATGGAGCAAAACAAGCTAGAAGTGATGAAGCGAAAAGTGTACCACTTTTAGGGGGTCATTTAAGCCCTAAATCGTATTTTTTGATCAAATATTGCCCTAAATCGTTCCTTTTGTCATTTTAGGTACTTTGGAGAAGAAATCTGGAAAAGGAAGCATTTTGGATGTTTTTGGAGCATAAAAGTGAAGAAAACGACAAAGTCTTCAAAGTTGCTGGAAAAGTACACTTGACGGCGTCAAGTATTGCTCTTGACGGCGTCATGGCTTGGCAAAAGAGGTGGATATGAAAAATACACGTGACGCGCCAGAGAGTTTTGCAATGGAAAGTCTGACGGCGTCACCCTTTAAGGTGATCAAGGCCATCACGGTTTAAGTTAAAGAGAGACGGCGTCAAGCCTTGATAAGCCAGGGAGGATTTTGGAGGATTAAAGAGGGACGGCGTCAGGAAGACCATCCGGGAACCCTAGACACGGCGAGGTGACGGCGTCAAGATCTATAACGTGACGCCGTCAGCCACTAAGTTCTATATATAGTTTTGCAATTTTTTGTCATTAGTGTGCAACTTTGTGAGGAGAAACCCTAAGACGAATTTCTGCCATTTTTAAGGGTTTTCATACCCTTGGATCTCCCATGTTTAATTGAAGATAAGTAATCACTTAATCAATCAATATGTCTATGTGTTGTTTGATTATATCTTGTTCTTGTCTTTTAATTAACATGCTAGGCTAGATTTATCTTGTGTTTGCTTAGATCTAATGAAACCTAACTATTGATTATCGGTTGTTAATGTGTTATTAATTGTATTGGATGATTGTTTATCGATGTTAGGCTTAAGAAAACTGGCTAACTTCCTATACGGTAACTTGCTTGAACGTCTTAAGAAACATGAACCAATGCGTACTAAGGTTATTATGGTTGTATTTAATGCATGAGCGAATTCTAGTGATCCCATGTTAGGAGCTTCTTAGCCGGCTCGACATAGGAGTGAAGTAGGAGCTTGTAGAGTTGGGGAAGTACGTATGCCACCCCACGATTGGTATTAAGGAATACACCCGTCATCCACGCAATTAATACACACTAATCAACCGGTAAAAGATAGTTAGGGAGTAAGGAAATCTAAGAAAACACATTTCTCTCCATATAAGTTTCACAACCTTTTCATTTTCAGTTATTTTATTTTATTTGCAATTGTAGTTATTTGGGTTAGTTGACTAGCAACTAATTCCGCCAACTCCTTCAAACCCGAGATTTTATTTGCTTTCATAAAAATTTAAAAATACAACAAGAATCTTCCCTCACCCTTAGACCTATTAGAGTAGTTTTTCAATCCTAACGACACTATTCCCCTAGAGAACGATCAATCCTCCGGTACTTGCCACTTCACTATACTACATCGGTCAGGTACACTGCCTGGTGGGGATTGCAAGCCTCTTGAGATCCCTCGAGAGGTAAAACCTGTTGTAAGGTCGCAAAACCACGCATCAAGAAGTTAAGAGTCTACTGAAATGTGCAAGATCAAGACATTCTGCTCCAGATACGCCGCATCTTACTTATTACATACGGCGCATCACTATCAAGATTTCACCAGTTTCGATCCAAGATACAAGAGGACATGCGCCGCATCTATAAATGGAGTTACGCCGCATCTTCTGGCGGTGTACGAATATTCCTGAATATATTAATCTTGGACCCCACGCGAAGTTAAGTCAATGCGCCGCATCTTACCCTCAGACAGAAACTATAAATACCCCAAAGTCAGACGAGAGAAAGAGTTCGACAGTTTTAGAAGACCGAAGACCACAGAAACCCTAGGACGAATTCAGTCGAGGTAGCAGCACAAGACACACCTTGAACGAAGATACGAGAGCTGTAAGAAGGTCCTGCATGTATTTAATTCATTAAGTAGTTTTGTTTTATTGTATTAGTAAACTTTAATTCATCAGGATTGGTGGCTTGTGTAATGTGACAACGGAAAGGTTGCACTCCCTTAAAACTGCTTTCTCATCAATTAAAGTTTATATGTTGATGTCTTTGGTGACTTTTATTAGTGCATTGATAACCTCTGTGTCTAGCTGAGCGTTGATCGGGTCGCCATGCCTCTGCCCTCGCCTATTTATTAGATCGCCTATGCATTCTATCGTCTGTAGAAAAGTAGGAAGAAAGATAAATAGGATAGTCATAAGTAATCATTAAGGGTTTACTCGCCGATAAGATTAGAACCAACGAGAAAGGACTTAATCTCGGTGCGTTGCATCGAACTATACACTTCATATAAAACTAGCAATAAAACAAGTGACAAGCTACTTATCTATCAGGACAGGCCTTCTTATTGTCTCGAGTATTTATCTGTGTACGTGTGTGCTATTCGCTGATTCGTGCCTATTAGTTTAGTTTATTATTTAATTGCAACCAAACCGTGCCAGTCTCTCAGGCTGAAACCCCCTTGCGTTAAATTAGGTTGTATAGCTAACTTAAGATATTAAAATACTGATTAGAATAACTAGATAATACGTTCCACTCTTAGTGATCGACACTCTACTTACCATTATATTCATACTGACCGGGTACACTGCTCGTTAAAGTGTGTGTGTTATTGATAAGTCGGCTAAATATAAATTTAAAACTTGAATACTGCTAAAACCACAACGACATACCGTGGGTATAAATTAGAGCACTAGCACGCACGCATCACCCATACAAATCACGAAACGTGTTATAAGGTTGGTGGTTGTTTTTTGCTAAATTGAAGTGACCTTTTGTGTGGCGACCATGGTGTTTTTTGTGCGAACGTTTTGTCTTTTTCGAAAAAGACATAATTTGGTCCAAAAAAACAAAATTTGTTTTCGAGAAATTTGTGTCTTTCTCAAAAAAAGACAAAACTGTGGCACAAAAAACACCATGGTCGCACAAAAGGTCACTTCTGTCTAGCAAAAAAACATACCACCAACCTTATGACACTTGTCGCGATTTTTATGAGGTCGCCCATCTAGCGGTCGCACAAAGCTAAATTTAGAAACTATTTTTTTTTACTAGAAAAAAATCAAAAAGTGACTAGTTTTAGAATTGAAAATGATTTGCCCAATTTATATTTTTCTATATTTTTATTATGACACTCCAATGTATAAGCAGTTAAAGCATGTTATACTTAAAATACAATTATCTAATGCATGTGTCAATGTGTGCCAATAAATGCAATACCTCTTAGACCGGACGAAGTGGTGCTCAATTCACCACTTGGTGAGTGACTCACTCACGACCCACCCAAAACGGATTTACCATGTCATGAACAAATTTGGTTTGTATGGTGAGTTGCTCACCAATGTTTGTGGCTGACATTCTGGGCCCCACTCCCAAAACTATTTGTTTTGTAAATGTGTGTGGAGTATTTAGTGGGGTATATTTTTATAAAATAGTTATTTTAATAAAAGGTGAACAAAATAGATGTATGGGGAGAGGGAGTGAGAAGAAGTGAGAGGAGAAAGAAAACTGAACTACTGAAGTGGCGCTGAGCGGCTCACCCACCACTACTTTTAGCCTTACTATTAATTTGCTTCGTTGTACTTTAACCCAGTTATCTATTGAATCCAAAGCAAGAAATGAACCAAGTGCATTAATTATGTGTACTTTGATGATGGGCATAGAAAGCAACAGAAAACAGATTACAAATCCCATCTGTAAAACAGATTACACAACCACCTAATAAATTGATATTTTTTTTGTTTAATGCCAGCAACAAAATATTAAATATCTAAGGTATATCGATCAAATATATACTTGCATTTGTCATGTGGCATTTAGAAAGACCCGGCCCGTATGAAAGACCAACTTTTGATCCGTTACCTAACCCGTCTCAACTTTATTTTGTAATTGCTTTTACTAACTTATTGCTAGTTTTAATATAACCCAACCGTTCAAAAATAAATAAATAAATAAATAAGCTGGAAACAAATGAATTCGAATCAAGTGATTAATTCCTTCTAGTGAAGTAGGGTAGATTCCAATTAATTTATGTATTTTTAGTTCCCTTTACACATCTTGTATGCTATTTTATATAACTTGTAGAGTTAAAATATGAGGGGAAGAGTGGGAGATGACGAGATCTTGGTCATCTAAGCACTGTCTGTGTAACTGTATTTGTTACTTTTGTTTGTATAGCCTCTTTGAAAAAAAATACATTTGAATTTACGAACGGCATTGTAGCCTAGGGATATACACACGTAACCCTTCAACCAAGTACCTGTGAGTTCTAAGTGTGGATAATATGTTGATATAATATGTGTAGTCAGTGTAGAATAGGTGAATTAGAGTGTGCCTTCGTCGTTACCTCTTAACAGAATATGAACTTGCAACCAACAATAAGTGTCGAAGATGAATTGTGTCTTTAGATTTATTGATCACAGCTTACCCCAAAAAAAGAAAGAAATGTATTTAAATTGCAAATTCATGTGAGGAGGTAAAAGGAGAAGAATCATGAATATTGTTAGAGCATTCGGTGTGGTTAACGCAGCCCTGCGTTAAACCTTCACCTGGGCTGCGTTAACGTGCGTTAACCACACCATGCTAGCTGCGTTAACGCTGCGTTAAGGGAGCGTGTTAAACCCTTAACGCAGCGTTAAGGGTTGTTTTGAAAAAAAGAAAAAAAAAAAAATCACTTTCACTCCCTTCGTACAACAACTAGCCGTTGAAATACAAAATTAATTTTTACACCTTTGGCCCTACAAAGTACAAACGGCTAGTTCATTATATATAAATTATATTATATATATATATATATATTATATATTTCAAAACCTTTTTTCCACCACAATAAATAACCAATTAACACATAATTTTTTTTCACACTTTCACAACTCAAACATACTTCATCTCAAAAAAAAAAAAAAAAAAACCTTGTTCATTCACAATGGATCCGAATCAAAGTCACGAAGAATTTAGCAACTGGTCAGATGTAGATGACGAAACTGACATTCAGTTTATGACAGCCGCGTACGAATATCAGCAACAGTTGGAACAAGCAGCAACTCAACCTCCGATATCACGTAGTCATATCTATCGTGAACATGAGCTTGTTGAACAACGTTTGCGTAGCGACTATTTCAATCACGATTGTAAGTATCCGCTTCGGTATTTTCTAAAAAGATTTCGTATGAGCCGAAAACTATTTCTACAAATAGTCGAAGGTATTGAATCTTATACCTCCGATTTTCTTCCGGATCATTTTAAATTCTTTAGGCAATCACCCGATTGTACGGGTCGAATGAGTATAAGTGTTCTTATGAAGCGTACATCTGCCATACGCCAATTGGTGTACGGCACCGTACCCGATGCGTTTGATGAATATTTGCAAATGGGTGAGCGTACTTCACGTGATTTTCTTGATAATTTTAACAAGTGTGTTATTGATTTGTTTATGCCGGAATATTTAAGAAAACCAACATGGTCCGACATTCAAAGTATTTATGAAAGACATGAGGCGTACCATTGTTTTTCGGGAATGCTTGGTAGCATTGATTGCATGCATTGGGAGTGAAAAAATTGTCCATTTGCTTGGCAAGGGCAATTTGGTAGGGGTGATAAAAAATAACCAACAATAATGCTTGAAGCAGTTGCTTCGCAAGATTTATAGATTTGACATGCATTTTTCGAGATGGCAGGGGCGAATAATGATATCAATGTTTTAGATAACTTTCCGTTATTCGACGACATTCTTAATGACGTCGCCCCTGCAGCACCTTATATGGTTAATGGAACCAGGTATGAAAAGGGATATTACTTAGCTGACGGAATTTACCCACAGTGGGCTACTTTCGTCAAATTCTTCTCGGCAACAACTGACGATAAACATGGTTATTTTAAAAGAAAACAAGAAAGTGCGCGAAAGGATGTCGAACGTGCTTTTGGTGTGCTTTAAGGACGTTGGGGTATACTACAATAACCGGCACATAATGGAAATTGTTAGGATACGTAGAATCATGTATTCTTGCATTATTTTGCATAATATGATTTTAAAAGATCAAAAGTTTGCACTACGTGAGTATGGCAAGATGTGGGTGGATCCGTCACCACTTATGAGGAAAGACAGGTGGGTCGACAGATGTGATGTCCAACGTCGAAAGACAAAAGAAATACGCGGCAGAGAAACGCATAGTCGACTCCAACTAGATCTTATGGAGCATCTTTGTCAGAAACATCTTCAACGACAACAAGAAGAACAAGATTCCCAAGACGATGAATAAGTATTTGTTTCATATTGTAAGGTTTAATATTTAATGTTATGTAATATTTAATATTCGTATTGTAATGTTTAATATTCGTATTCTAATGTTTAATATCTAATGTTATGTTAGTTATTAAATGAAGTATTAGTTTTAGTTTAGGGGTTGAATTTGAAAATAGTTGAGTTAAAGGTGAGTTATGATAGTGGGTGTTTTTTTGAGTTAAAGGTGAAAACATTAAAGCTGGATGTAGCAGTGTGTTAAAGTTTAACTCTATGTTACGACCGAGTGCTCTTAGGACAGGTAAAGGATAATAAGACGGAGAATCTAGTACGAGTCATGTCAAATTGTCAACTTTGCTTTTGGAAATTGATTCATAGTGTGCTTCAATATTTTTGCAACTAATAGACATATATATATATATATATACATGGGGTCTTTCTTTGTATGAAGTGAATTCTTTTATTTTTACTGTATGGAAATTGGGTTCTTGTTTGTGATCTTGTATAAAGCCCACTTCTTTTAACATAAATTGTGTTCTCAATTGTTTGGATATTTTCTTTTCTCGATGCAACTTAGCGTTGTGTGAGTTGAAAACTTTCGTAACAGAAAATAGTTTTTGGCAGAAGATATGATGTTAAAGACGGCCAAGTCTGCAAAAAAAAAAAAAAAGAAAAAAAAAAAAAAAAAACACTTGAACGCCGACGTCATATCATCCGTGACCTGAATGAACCGGTCATATTATGTATTCTTAGACAAAATTTGAAATTTTGTTTATAGATATGAGAAATAAAATTAGTACACTATGCATTTTGGTACACCAAAGCTTCCATGTTATGCATTTTTGGAGTACTTTTCCCTTTCTTTTTTCTTTTGTTTTTCTTTCTTCTGGTTCTGATATGGGCTTCACAAAGGAACTTCAGATACAAACAATTATTTTTGTTATAAGATATTGATCTTGATCTTAACATAAATTTGCGACTATTATCCACAAACACATGTTTATCACATGTAGGATCTTTGCGTGCATATATAGAATTCAGGTCGCGAACACTACCATACTGGAATACTAGAATTCTGGTCAAGGACACTGTAATTGTTATCTATAACTGGAACTAGTAAATCGTTTATTTATCAATATATCTTTTGATATTAAAACAAAATTCAACATCATATGAAGGTACAACAATGTTACAAACTTACAAACATTAAACTTAATCACTTTATAAGATGCACCCTATGAAGATGGGCGATAGAGCTTCATAACTTTCCACAATACACACTTTTGCCAACAAAAAATAGTAACCACGTAGGTTCATTAGCATTATCTTTCGTCTGTAATTTCGTCCATGGTTTAAGGTTTATTATCTAAGAATTGTATAGATGATCCAATGCTGTGACATCAAGAAACGAGCCACATGAAAAAAGTCGACCACAAGGTGAGAGAGATCGCTGCGACAGCATAAGTCCATAGCATAATAACAGAACACTCGCTTTCGCCCACCTCAAATAATTGTGTTATTGTACCTACCAAATTCATTCGTTATTTTTTACTGTAGAAGACAACCGTATTTATTGTAGCAAAATATATTTAATTATACCAATAGCCATTGCAGGTGGAAGTGAGTATTGGATTAGAAGAACAAACGTATATAGAGGATCTGAACCCACGAATCCCACATGTTGTGCGGCTTTGATAATCAATATTCCAATGAGTGGCAAAGCAACATATCGAACAATAAGAATGCCTACAATGAGCCACAACCCTACACCTGATTTCTTCAAGCCTAAATAAAGTAAAAGTGATTAGCTAAAATGTTCATTCTGTAATAGATAATAATGGAATCACAGGTAAAACATAAAAATACCCTTATATAGATTAGCTCCCACAATTAACGTCATGGCTGGAACTGTTGCCTCTCTGTTAGTTTGATCAAAAATCAAAGAATAAGTACGAAAACCAAAATTTGATGTTAAAATTGCACTTAAATGACGAAATACCCGAGAAGAGATGCAGAACTTTCGATAACACGAAGGGGAGCATTATCACCGATCATTAGCTTTCTAATTGGAGAAATCACTCCTATCAGAAGTCCAACGATCTAACGAGAAATATTTTCATGTGAAAACAAATCAAGTCGTATTTGACAAAATAATTAACACAACTCTTACATTTAGCACGTGGAGGCAAAGCTGCAGTTGCTAAATTGGCTGAAAAGTTTTCATGATAATCACATAAATAGTTAAAGAAAAATTACCGTGGCAATGGTGGAAGGCGTCAACCACATCTTGAGGTTAATTTTGTCAAAAAAGATATCAATATGCTGCTTGATTTTCGTGAACATATTCACCTGTTTGAATTCATTGTTTCATAAGAACAGAACACAGTGTAAAACCCTAATCTTGACATTTGTTTAAAGAATTTTTACATTTCTCCCTTCATAATCTTCCAATCTTGTGTCGTGCTCCTCCACGTCGGAATACTCATCATCGGGAACCTCAACATCTTCAAAACTTGAGCGACGAGATTGTATCAATGCTTCATTGTAATTCTCCAAAAACATATCCAGAGTTTTACCCGTGCAATCAATGCTAATAGTTGATGCCTTTGCAATGTCTTTGCCACTCACATTACCATATGCCCGTATAATGTTGTAAACATATGTCCAAATATAAACCGAACCTATCTAAAATCAAACAAAAACTTTTGCGTCATGTTTGATGCAGAAACTTGAAATTTAAAACACGCCTTATATATTTATGATGTTTACCGCCATAGAGAGTGAAACTAAACCTTGCCCATTAGTCGAGCAAGTTAATTTGTCTCCAAAGGGACTGTTACTCTCTTCACAAACCGCAGGAACGATGATTAAAAGCAAGTTTCCAAGGTTTCCTGCAACAGCAAGAACCATAGATTAACCTAAACCTTAAACGTAAACCATTTTATAGAAAATAATATGAAGATATTAGTACCGGCAGCACATGAACCAATTACGAGACCGTGCATGTGTTCAGGAGTTTTGGTGATTTTAACAAGCACCCATCCGAGTGCTGATCCGACTATAAATGTGAGAAGGATGTTCACTGGCATGAACCACCTAAACAATCAATAATCTGATAAGAATTTTTAATAAAATTTGTTGGTATAGAATAATGTTTAGATGTGTTTTCTACTATTTGAAATTCTAATAATTAGTAGTTCATAACTATGCAACAAATTTTGATAACTTAAACCATCAGTTTTGTTGCATAATGTAAAACAAATTTGTAATACTGTTCTACAAAAACTCTGTAACAGAGTTTCAAAACGGACGCATGCACTTTTCAAACACGATAGCAAGGGGTGTTTGGGATTATTCAATAAAACTGTTTACTTGATTATTGTATTCTAACAGTGGCACACAAATCACTTTAAATGTTTGGATGGACAGACTAATTATGATTTCTCACTTATTTGATTATGAAATAGTAATGAGATTCAAATTTGGTCTTTTTCTTGGGAATAAAACAAGAATATAATATTACAAGTGTTACTTCACAACAAAAGTTGAGGATAGCACAAGATATCTTGAGATGAGGTAGAATGCCAACCATGTAAAAAAACACAATTGGACTTTAAAATATAACTACAAAGTGAAACAAACTACTAACATGTGATACATAATGAAAACATGTTCAATTAATAGTCTTTTTGTGTTAGAGGAGCTAATTAGACTCACAGAGATACTATACTGCTAGAAGTGACTGTATCAGCAAGGCTACTACCCACAAGTGCTGGAATGAAGACATAGAACACAACCTATATATGACAAGAAACATCATACCTTAATTAGTAAACTGTTTTTAAGGTAAGAGTGTCATCGAATGTCGAGTTTAACTTACGTTGTTGAGATGGTGACGAGCAGAATCGCCCAAGATATTAACGCGGTCTATGGCGAGGAGTAATCCAACAGCAGTGATAAGAAGTGTCTTCAAAACCGGAATCAATGCTACAACAAACAAATCCACAAATGCCATTGTTCCCAGAGAACTACTCTTTTGTGTTTTTGTTTTCAAAATTGTTTATAACTAGCAACTACACAATTGCAGGATTTTTTTTTTTTTTTTTTTTTTTTTAAGATGGAAAGAAAGAAAAATGGAACAAGGAATAACGAAGATGAGTCCTCTAGAATAGTTTGGTTTGCATTAGAACATATGCACGAATAAGATTAAATAATCACCATGCATTTTAAAGGCTAGCTTCAAGTCATGGGAGTATGGGACCATTAAAAAAGTAAAATTTATGATATATCTTTATTCATTCGGTATATTAAAAGCCCCTATAAAATTAGTAAGTTTCTTATTTATATATTTTTTAATGGCGTTTTTTTTTTTTTTTTTTTTTTTTTTTTTTTTTATGAAAAAATGAGTGGCTAATATTGATTCATTGAGTCTTTAGATAATTTTGAGTATACATTGATCTCAACTCTATCTCACAATATATCTCATAAATATGATTTCGGCAAAATTGAACCCCAACCTCTAAGTTGGTGGATACATCACATATTACTATACTAAAAACTTTGAATATTTCATAATATATCTCATAAATGATTTTGGCGAAACTGAACCCAACCTTTAGGTTTATGGATAAATCACATATCATTAAACTAAAAACTTTGGGGATGCATATTAAGAATTGAGTACGGGGAAAGTAATAGAAATGTCTCAATAGTTATCCAACCAAATGGCAAATGTAAAAAGATGTACGCAAAGATAACACTATTTGGATTTTTCCACCTTAAGTCAAAGCAATAACCATCTTCCGGAAATTTTATATACTTTTTTTTTAAAACGATTATTTAAGTGTAATACTTATAAAAATTGAATTAAAAAACGATAATTCGGGTCTTCAGAATCCAAATGAGTGGAGAAAAATAATTCTTTGTTGTTTCAGATTTATTAATTAAAAACTATACTAAAACTCTTTCTTTCGATTCAACTCATGTTCCTTTCAAATAGACGAGATAAATAATTCTATGTTGTTTCCATTTATAAATTTATTTCTAATATAAACTCCATTAGAGGTGTTCAAAAAACCCGACAGACCAACAAACCACTCAATGCAAAACCGGAAATACTCGAAACCGAAGAAGTCGAAACCGAAAAAAATCAAAACCAAAAAAACCGCTTATCATGGTAAGGTTTCAGTTAATACTTTTAGATATTTGTGGTTAGCCAAACCGAACCGTTTGTAATATATATGAAGGTTTTTGTTAAAACAATGGATCTTGAACTAGAATCACAACCACAACACCTCAAAATCACTGAACCAACCACCCCTTGGTGAAATCTTTTATTACTAATAGTCAAGAAGATGAGTCCACAAAGCGTGTGCTCACCAAACAAATATAACCAGAAAAGATTGTCCCCTTCAGAAGGATCCAATCTATCATACTACAATGAATCAAATACAATCAGCCTCACTACAACACTCTCAGAATCAAACAATACTAGACTAGATGATTAAGATGATCAAAGACTGTAGACCACAATGACTGCACAACAATACCAGAGAAACCCAAAGGTGAGAGAGATAATATGACTGAATGAGATGCGGCTAGAGCTAGGTCCAGCTTATATACTAGCATGTTACACTTCAGCCCTAGTAGATACCAAGACCTGTCATAAACAGCTAAACATACAAACATAAGAGATAAATGACATAATCAGTCCCTTGACTAATATATCAACCCATAAGCTTGAACCATATACCATATTTCAACACCCCCTCTCAAGCTTTATGGCTTGAACATATCAACCAATCCAAGCTTTTCACAAAACTGCTTATGTTGAGAAATACTCAACCCTTTTGTAAATATGTCTGCAACATTATTAGCAGAAGCAACTTTCAAGATTTTAATAAACCCAGAAGCTACTTTCTCCCTAACTAAATGCAAATCTATTTCAAAGTGTTTAGTTTTCTCATGAAATACTGGGTTAGCAGCAATTTGAATAGCTGAACTGCTATCACAAAACAAATTTGCAGGTAACAGGTCATCTATCCCAAGATCTTTTAAAACTTAACAATCCATACAAGCTCACAAGTAGTAGATGCAAGACATCTATACTCAGCTTCAACTCATGATCTTGAGATAGTAGCCTGTTTTTTACTTTTTCAGGAAATCAAGTTATTACAAAAATAAACACAAAAACCTGAAACAGATTTCCTAGAAACTGGACATTTAGCCCAGTCAACATCTGAAAAAGCATACCAACTCATTCTATTACCATACTTAAACTGAATACTTGTGCCAGGAGCTTGTTTCAAATACATCAACACTCTAAGAGCAGCAGTAAAATGAGAATTAAGTGGAACATGCATATGCTGACTCAAACAATGAACTGCATAAGAAATGTCAGGTCTAGTAACAGACAAATATATCAATTTACCAACCAATTTCTGATACTCAGTCATATTAGACAATAACTTATCAGTTTCAGTCTCAACATGGCTCAACACAACATTCTGCTGCATAGGAGTAGCAGCAGGCTTACATGCCAACAAACCATACTCATGTAACAGGTCTAAACAATACTTTCTTTGAGAAAGACAAAGTCCAACATTATCATCAATAACCTCAATTCCCAAGAAATATCTAAGAGGACCAAGATCCTTGATCATGAACTTAGAATTTAAGAACCTCTTGAATTTCTCAATTTCACCAATATTATTTCCAGTTATAACAATATCATCAACATAAACCAATAAAGCCAAGAAAACTCCACTTTTATTCTTACTATATAAAGAATAATCACTAACACTTTGTTTAAAACCATTTTCTATCAAAGCAGTGGAAAGTTTTTCATTCCACTGCCTTGGAGCCTGTTTTAATCCATAAAGAGACTTATTCAGTTTACATACTCTAGTTTCATTTTCATCATAATAACCAGGAGGTAATTGCATATAAACATCCTCATGTAAATCACCATATAAGAAAGCATTATTAATATCAAGTTGGAACAATGGCCATTTATTATATACAGATATAGCAATCAAGCATCTCACAGTGACCATTTTAACAACAGGACTAAAAGTTTCCTCATAATCAATACCTTCCCTTTGATTAAAACCTTTAGCAACAAGTCTAGCTTTATATCTATCAATATCACCAGATGACTTGTATTTAAGTTTCCACAACCACTTACAGCCTATAGCAGTTCTACCAGCAGGGAAATCACACAACTCATAAGTATTATTTCTATGTAAAGCTTCCATTTCTAAATTCATAGCTTCTACCCACTTAGGATTTTCAGAAGCTTCAGCAAGAGTTTTAGGCTCACAAGATTTATTTAATGTGGTAGAAAAGCACACATTCATCTTAGACAGATTAGAATAAGAAACATATTTCTCAAGACCATACTTCACATTACTGCCAACAACAAAATCATTAAACCTAGCAGGCTGACTCCTCTGTCTATTAGACCTTCTCAAATTTGATGCTTCCATTTGACTTACATGATCCTCACCATTAAAAACATTTTGAGTGCCCTCAGAGGTGATAGTATCATCTATCTGGGTTGCAGTGGTTGCACCTCCATCATTAACTGTGTTCACACAGTCATCTGAAGGTACCATCACACTACCTTCCACATTAGAAGGGTCCCCCTATTCATCATTGGGACTTTCAGACCCATGGATATCAAAAAAGTCTAAACTGTTTATTCTACTTTCATCAAAGTTTAGCTCGGATTTATCAAAACCATTACCAGATTCACTTGACACAGTTGTAGACTTCATTTTGAAAGGAAACACAGTTTCATAAAATCTAACATCTCTTGCAAAGAAGACAGACTTACTTTCCAAACCATAAAATTTATAAGCCTTCTTTACACTAAAAAAACCAATTAAGACACATTTTTCAGACTTAGAGCTAAACTCATCATTTGAGTTCAAAATAGTAGAATAACATAGACATCCAAAATATCTGATATGAGAGAGACTAGGATCCTTACCATAAACTAAAAAATAAGGGGAAGCACCAGATAAGACAGAGGAGGGAAGCCTGTAAATCAAGTACACAACAGTTATAACACATTCAGGTCACATAGATAGGAGAATCCCCCCCTGAAACATAAGACTCCTAGCAACATTAAGAAGGTGTCTATGTTTCCTCTCAGCAATACCATTTTGCTGAGGAGTATAGGCACAAGAAGTTTGATGGATCATACCTAAATCATTAAACAGTTTAGACAATTGATTATTGACAAACTGAGTTCCATTATCTGACCTTATTTCCTTAATTTTCTTGTTAAACTGAGTAAAGATGAGTTTTATAAAACTTTCAATGTAACCACTAACTTCACTTTTAGATTTTAGTAAGTAAACCCAAACAGCTCTACTAAAATCATCAACTAAAGTCAAAAAATATTTAAACCCATCTCTACTAGTAACTTTATAAGGACCCCAAACATCACAATGTACCAGATCCCCAACAGATTCAGTTTTATGATCACTTAATGGAAAAGGTTCTCTAGTTTGTTTAGCCTTGTGACACACATCACAAGGAGACCTATGATCCACCTTTTTAAAACCAATTTTATTACCCAAAGGAGACAAGACTTGGTCAGCAGGGTGAGCAAGTCTTTGGTGCCATAACTCATTATAAACATGACAAACAAACACAGAATTACTCATACCAAGACTAGACTCACCACAATTATTATTATCAAACAAGTAGAGACCACCAGACTCACTACCAGTCCCCATAATCTTGCCCATTTTCAAATCCTGAATGTAACACTTATGCTCATCAAAACCAACAAAAAATTTACTATCTTTAATCATCTTATTAACAGATAAAAGACTAACATTATATTCAGGAACAACCAAAACATCAAACAAGACAACACCAGAAGTAAGTCTAAGACTACCAATAGCAGATATTTTAGCTACAGTACCATTAGGATGCCCCACAGTTAACATAAGACTAGAAATATCAACAACATTAAACATATTCTTAGTAGAATCAGTCATATGTTGATTAGCACCAGAATCAATAATCCATCCTAAAGTAACATTATAGCTCACAGAACCAGTTTTAGC